>OZ018324.1:158103757-158313757 GCA_963969495.1 Ceratothoa steindachneri | reverse complement strand
TGTGACCAGCAGAAATGAACACTACAGGCGTTTTGATAGTGTCCGAAGGCAGGAATTCATCTAACAACTGCAGGACAAGGTGATGGAAAACCCGAATAAGGTGAGCCTGTCTTTGGAAGATCTTCCCAGGGACGCATTAAGGAACATATGCGCCAGGTTACGGAGCCGTCACGAGGCCGTAGTGGATGCTGAAAGGGGCCAATTTGAGTCAATCTATCTTCCAGCCATAAACTAGTTATTTATTTTCACTTTTTAAAATTTATTAATTTTTGGTTTAGATATTGCAGGAGGAGGGGAGCGTGTCTTTTATGCAAGGCATGAAATTTAATAACTGCCAATATTTCCGGTAACTGAAGATAGAGCTATTAAAAGACTTATAACAAGACATGAAGAGTCAACCCAAAATTATTGATTTGAGCTCTTAAAGAAATTATTTCTAAGTTACCTAAAAAATAGTTTTTACAGGTTCTCCCCAAAGTGATGCTCCATAGGAGAAACCTAACCTAATTATCCTATGGTATGTGACTTTTCAGACACCATGTAATATAGCGTACTCCATACACGAATCAATAGCTTTTAGTGGTATCGTACTATATACACTTAGCAATAGCACTAGTGGTAGCGTATTATATACAATATAAGCAATATCACTAGTGGTAAATGAAAGAGTTGCGCGGCCTCCCAGACTGATGCAAATTAGGGAGGCTCCGTTGACGTGGACTCTCTGATGGGGCCTGGCCTGGGAAAGTTGTTGGTGCGCTTCCCCCTCGCTCACCTTCAGCGCTATTGTTTTATTTTGTTTGTTTTTTTACTCTGCGATTATCCCTTCAACCTTTTGTTTACCTGCACTTGGTACCAGGATGAACTGTTCTCACCCGGGCAGAGTGCAAATAAGGGACGCCGTCATTTCGGACTATGACCCCCTCTCAAAATCCTTACTCGACCTTGGTGTTGGAGCGGACGAGGAACTAAAAGACGACACCACTCTGGCAGGTAGAGGGGCTTTCCCTATTACCTTCTGAATGCAGCAAACAGGTTTCCCCATTGCCATCCTCGAAGCCACGCCTGGGTAGCTCCATCACTGTTATGTAGGTGCTCCCCCACCCCTGCGCCTTCTCAGGAGCCCCTCCAAGACAGTTCTAGCGGAGAGGCCGCTTATCATTCTCCATTTTCTATGGGTTTGGGGGGGAGTCTCTTTATCTTTTTCGTGCAGTTCCCTTTGAGCAACCATCCACTTGCGGCGAGTTTCCCTTTGCTTTCTGAGGAGCCCGGAGGAACATGGAAAGGTAGAGAGGCGTCGCCATGGTCCACGCTTCTGTCCTGGATGTTAGGTGACCCATCACATTTCCCTTAGAAGGTTAAGAGGTAGCATTGTACCTTGAGTCTAACTGACGTACTTTATAGATCAGAGGTTTTTACGGCCGCTCCCTCTATCTTTCCAATGCTGGTCGGCATGTCGGCCCAAGTGACCGACATTCGGCTCTATGAATCCCGGTTGGGATACATGACACCATGAGGGGTGAGCAGTTAAAGGCCCCTATTGAAGTAGAGATAGTCCCAGAGGTGGTGTCTCAATCACAGATGGCAAGGTCTTCCTAAAGGGGCGAACATTGTCTCGGTGTCTGACACCGAAACTGAGACCATTCACATGCAAAACCTCCTCTGGCGGCACGGGCTCCCAAAGACTCACAATGAGAAGAGATACTCCCCCCCGCCCCAACTGGTGCCTCCTTGATGGCCAAGATTTATCCGATGCTGGTCCATCCGCCCTTCCGAGGGAGAGGAGAAACGATTTTCTTCTCCCCTTTCCTCCCTAAGTAAGAGAAAAGATAAGGGGACGAAATCAAAGAGGACAAGGGATTCCTCCCTCTACGCTGGGGCTACGGGGACGGACGGGCCTCCTGTCATTTCGGCAAGCGACCAAGTCAAGCCCGGTACGTCCGGCTCGGATGAGCCTTCCGTCCGGAAGGCCCAGCTCAAGACCAAAGTAACAAGTGTGGTGAGCAGAGCCTCAATTACATGAGCGCCACTCATTCAGCGATTACCTGGAGTTTGAGGTTGCTGGATTCAAGTGCCTTTTAGTCATTTGCTCCACTGAAAGCAGCAAGTTGGCAAAAAGCCACATGCTCCTTTAAAAGAAATCTTTAACTAGATTGACAAGTAGAGAGCCTAAAGTAGCCCGTTTGTCGGGCGGGAGCCTTCTAGCGAATGCGGCGGACCCTTTCCAGGCAGCCATTATAATTAGTGCCCTTCGAACACTCAGTTGCTAGCTGATGAGTGTTACAACACAGTCTACAATGAATTTCTTGAAAGAAATGGTTCATGCAAGGGAACTCATAGACTACTTCTTAGAAGACATCATGCCACCACGTAAAGGCATTTGTGCGATTAACACTAAGGTTGTACTAATGCTACCATTTCGGAAATACGAATCTTCGTAGACAGCACTACATCACGGTTTTTTTCGATCTAGAGAAGGCCTATGATACCACATGAGGATACGGTATCATGAAAATTCTCCACACGATGGGAGCAAGGGTACGCCTGCTAATCTTTATTTCAGAGTTTGTGCGAGATCGTTGATTCCGCGTACGGGTTGAGAGAGCCCTCTCTTGCCTAGTGGACCAGGAGGAGGGTGTCCCGCAGAGAAGTGTCCTTAGTGTCACTCTTTCCCTTGAACATCAGCGGTATCATCTCGGAACTGAGAGAAGATGTTCTTGCTACGCTCTACGTTGACGATCTTTCGATCTATTTTGGTGCGGCCCAGATTACAACCCTGCAGCTTCGAAACAAACAGGAATTGAACCGTATCTCTCGCTATGCCGAAACGCATATTTTTCGGTTTTCTTTGGCCAAAACTAAGGTGGTGCACTTCTTCACCCATTCACGGATAAACTCCGACCGGAACTTGTTCCTAAAAGGGGTTCGCGTAGAAGTGGAGGATTCTCACCGTTTAATTGGTCTTGTTTTCGACCGACGCCTAACCTGGGATGCTCATATTCGCAGCCTTATAGTCTCGTTTACCCACGCCATGGGCCTTCTACCGATCCTTTGTTCTTTCGAAGCTTAGCTACTGATGCAAGGTTTTGCTCATCTGGAGTTGAGAGTGTATTGAAAACCTACTTGTCGATGTTAGAGAGATGCCACTCACTCTGCACGGTATCGTTACCACTTGTTTATTATACTCGTTACGTATTCGTACACACATACTTGTAGACTATTTTACTCTCATTGGTGTAGGTCACATGCTCGCCCTCGGGAAAGGAGGCGGCGCACCTGCCCCCGACTCGGGAGCGTCCTTCCTTCTTTTCTTGTATTTTACTTGTTTTGTTTGTATTTTCAGTTTTTAATTTGGGTTTGTTTGCTTTTCGTTTTTTTTTTTTAAATTTAGCATAGCATTAGAATATGAGATAATTACAGTAACTTATGCTCTTATTAGTGGTCGACAAATGGACGCTGAAAAACAATTCATACACTAATCAATAGCACTAATGGCAATATACTTTATACACTATTCAAACCAGTGGATAATAAAGTGATAAGTAAAATTTGAGCTCAAATACAGAAACCTGTACCTATATATATATATATATATATATATATATATATGAATGCATATATATATATATATATATATATATATATATATATATATCCAAAAAATTACAGTAGTGTACGTGTAACTATAGGAATAAAACCACAGTAATAGGACTAATTTTATATGCGAAACCAGGTTTCGACGGAAACATGCGTCATCGTCAGTCCACCAGCGAGTGACGATGACGGATGTTTCCGTTGAAACCTGGTTTCGCATATACAATTAATTAGTCCTATTTCTCTGTTTTTATTCATATATATATATATATATATATATATATATATATATATATATATATATATATATATATATATATATATATATAAATATATACATTAGCCAAAATAAAAATTGTCAAACTAGTTAAACTGTGTATTACGAATAATATATTCAACAGCGATATGGAAATTTTTTTACAAAAATATGGCCTTAGTATGGGCAACCCGTTATCTCTCATTCATTGTAAGCTGTTCATTAAACATTTTGAAACTTCACTACTCACGACTATTAAACCCAACAAAAAATGTGTATGGTATAGACATGTAGAAGATGTGATTTCCACATGGCCATTAGACCAAATAGACTATTTTGATAATTTTTTAAAAGACTTAATACCTCCTTCCCACTAGAAAATTGAAAGTTGAATGGGAAAAGGACAACTACTAACCTTTTCTTGATGTAAAAGTCTTAAGAATTAATGATAAAACATCTTTTACTGTATACCACAAACATAATTTTTTCATACCAAGATGTTAAAATAAAAAAAGGCAATCGTAATATCTATGTATTTAAGAGCCTTTCGAATTTGTGACGCCGTTTTTTTTACAAGACGAGATCACCTTCATAACATGCATGTTCATTGAGTTAAAATATACACTCTATTGTATAGAAGAAAGCCTATCTAAAGTTAGGGCATTATTCTACCATCCTCAACAAAAGAAACTTACATGTAAAAAGAATTGCTTATCTCTAACATATTCCCCTTTCTTAAAGAACTAAACTCATTTATATATCTCAACTTGACCACTTTCAATATCCGTCAACTATTAGAAAATCTTTCACTTCCACTAAGCCAAAATTGCACATGGGGGATATTCGTAGAGCAAGCAATGCCTCTAGTATTTTTAAACATGTAAAAAGCGCCAATGATATAATCGATTTCTCTAGTGCCCAAATAACTTTACATTGCAAACGATATATATATATATATATATATATATATATATATATATATATATATATATATATATATATATATATATATATATATATATATATGCAAATTTATTGAAGACAAAAGATAGTTAGAAGAAGAGAAAGTTGCCAAAGGAAATTAATTAAGGCGAAATACACAATGGTCTTCAACAAAATTTGCATTTAGGAAAGACTGCTACCCAACTACACACATATATATATATATATATATATATATATATATATATATATATATATATGCATTCATTGATGATATGGAGGGGATATTTTAGTTCTATAAATGTACAGGTGGTGAAAGTAATTTCATCGGACAAGAAATAATGGGTCACAGATTCTAAAACCTCTCAAAAACATAGACATTACAATGGCTTTTTAATTTTTATATCATGACAAGAGTAAAAATGGATGTAAGAATTGGAATTAGTGGTTTTACGGTATACAGAGAAGGTAGGTCGGTCATTTACTTGTACAATTTTAACACCGAGGAAAGGTAAATAATTATTATTTTCCCATTCAAATTTGAATTTTATGGTAGGGTGTAGGTTATCGAGGTTGTTTAAGAAATTCTCAAAAGATTCCAGTTGATTTCCCGGCCATATCGATATGACGTCATCGAAATATCTGCAACATACAAAATTTGGGGATGGGGAAACAGAGGGGAGTAGAGACATTTCGAAATGTTCCATAAAAAGATTGCACAGAATGGGTGACAAAGGATTTCCCATACTCAGCCCATGATTTTGGCGGAAGAAACCCATATCACTATTAAAAACATTTTAATATATATATATATATATATATATATATATATATATATATATATATATATATATATATATATATATATATATATATATATATATATATATAATAGTTTTGCAAAAGTTCTGTGGCACTCGAGGAGGGGGATAACTCTCGAGAGGTTTACGTGTGTGTGGGATAAAAAAAAAGTACCGTCCAACAAACTTAAATTTCTACTTTTCCATCGGTGTCAACGTCAGGCGGATGACGGTTCACAGAGTCGCGGAGAGGCTTGAGCAGGGAGAAGACCTCAAGGTGACAACCGTATGGCTACGCTCGCAAATAAAGAAGAACATCTCAGTGTCCAGTGTCCAGGGCAATCAAGGAGGAGGGCACTAAGAGCAGGAATTGCGTGGGATGGCCTCTGCTCACCGAAAGTATGTGAGAACAAAACCTTCACGGTCGATCCGGTCATCAAGAAGCAGAACGACCGCGTGGTGAGCTTCGGCCAGGGCGTCTCCGAGGTCCGCTATGTCTTTCAGCAGGACGAGGCCACGGCCCACTGGGCCATTATCGTGTAGGGTTCGAACAAACATGAGCATGAATGAGGTTTGGCCGCCGCAGTTGCCCGACCTCAATCCCCTCGACTACAGCGTGTGGGACACATGTCGAAGCCAAGGCCTACCAGGTCCGCCACAGCAACGTCGACGAGCTGAAATCCTCCGTCAACTGCATGCGGGCGGCAGCATCATAGACTTCGGCCGCAACATGTGTGCGGGGTTCACGTGGTTTCACTTAGAGCGCGTGCTTGCCACCGACTGCAGCCACATTGATTAATAATGCAAAATTTAATACATATTTATATGTTAAAATAATGAAAACGTATATATATATATCTATCTATATATATATATATATATATATATATATATATATATATATATATATATATATATATATATATATATATATATATATATATATATATATCGCTTTATCCGTTAATCGTTTTAACCCTTTTGGCTCTGTTCTTGACTCCTTCTGCCTCTCGGTTTGACCTTGTGAATTTACTCGTCCCCCTCCTACTACTTGGTGATTTCTTGACTTAGAGGCGGTCTTTTATCTTGACTAGCTTATATATACCCTTATTATATTAATATATTAATCAGTTCATGAGAATGAACTGAATAAAGTTCCAAAGTACTTGGAAGCACCTTTTCATTTTTCCTGCGGGACATTACACACACACACACACACACACACACACACACATATATATATATATATATATATATATATATAAACCAGTTATTTTTTCTCTTATTTCAAGTGTGACTGTGTTTGTTATTGTAATTTTATTTTTAAAAATGAACCTAATGAGTCTTTTGAATTTAAAGTCTATTATTCAATGTTTGAAGTTTTTTAAAAGGAAAAGTATTGGAAAAGAGAAAGGGATTCAGAGAAATTTTACAAAATTATTAGAATTAACGTTGGTTTTTCGTATATTTGAAACTTTTACCAAAATTCTTTCTAAGCATTCAGAAAAAAAAATATTATCGAATGTTTTTGAATTAAAAAAATAATTACAAATCATAAAGTTTAGAAAATGCATTAAATTAAAGCTTGGCTGTTTTTTATTCGTATATCAAAGCAAATTTTAAATGAAAAAAAAAGAGCTCTAAGGATTTTTTTTCCCGTTGATCAAAATAATTCCGAAAAAAGTTTTGTCTGGCCTTTATGCCTAGAAAATAAATATGGATCTAAAGAAACCCAGACCAAGAATAAATGATTAGATATGTACTGTAAACCTATTTATTTTTTATGCCAAAAGCTCGTTGGTAGAGAGAGATAGGTTGTAGGACACAGACTTGAAGGTCTGCCTGCGAAGCGCAACCTCCTCTTGGTCTATAATAACTTTGGCACCACTTTAGCCTGTGTCTTACCGAACACTTTTTTCTTTCGCGTGTATTTTATATCGTGATTGTATCTAACAGAGATAGAAAAAGCAATACATAATAAGATAAAGAAAAAAAAGCTAGACATTTGGAATATTTTAAGTAAATATATTCCGAATTTCTCTTAACATTTCAAGAAATCAGTCATCACTCTTCGCTTTAAATATTCTCCAACGGATTTCGTCTAAGTACAGTACAGGTGATGGCTAGGCACTCCTCGTTTTGGCTTCATTATCTTCATCTTAATTTTTAGCTAAGTTCTTTAAATTTGTTGCGTATGAGCTGAAGTATTTGGAGCAATAAAATTGACTTGATGGTTTACAGTTTGATGTACATAGCCCAGTTGGGAAAGTCTACGGTATGCAAGCCATTCGTGAGAATGTATTCATGATCCACCCGCTATTTCACTTTTAATGATAGGTAACAAAGTCGCTGCATCTCTCTTTTGTACGTAGAAATAGCGCACACCATTGCCTTGGCATAAACCAAAGACCCAAGAACCATTAATACGTTACTATGATTTCGATTATTGATGACATTTTCAGAATCTAGTGTAGATGATGGTTGGTCTCATTCCAAAATCCGTCGATATTGTATTTGCGCCGACCAGTGAATCTTGCTTCATCGATTTGAACTGGCGTGTGTTCCAGCCATTTTGGCTTCTACGAATTATCAGAAGCCTTAGTATAACAAGCCTCACGGCAATAATTTAATTAGTCAGTAAATGACGCAGATTATAATCCTGTATAATTTGTGACCTGTATTAATGAAAATTATTGACTCTTCTCACGGAGCCGAGTGCTTGACAGCCCTTTCTCCTGCGTCTCCATACTTGGTATCTCTCACAAATATGTCTTTTTTTCACCAATTTTTATAGAATATTCAAGAATACGACCAAAAAAACACTTCAAACTCAATTTAAGTGAAGCAACGGCATTGTGGTTGAAAAATCATTTTTACAAAGCCTAAACTTTCTTTTATCAAAAAATAACTAATTTAATTTTTCATGTTTATCCTAATAAAGATATATGCAGAAGGTGAACAAAAAAGTGGTAGGACACACGCTAAAGCGGAACCATAAATTTTCCTTGAAAAAAAATTATAGATCTCAGTGTGCAAACGCAGTGGACAAGGTTGCTCGCTTTATCCTCCTTAACTCTATATTTTTTGAATGGGATTTTTTGGAAAGAAGTGAAAAAATGGTTAAAATTATTTTTGCTTAGTTTATGAGTGGCCTGGGATGTTTTTGCAGATTTCTAAAATCAAGATATTATTATTATTGTTGTAAATCTTACGATCCTTACCCGCTCGCAATTGTCCTTTTCCCATAATATTTCGTCCATTTCCCAATATGTTTCACCTAACTGTCTCAAGGGGGGAGGGGCTTTCATCCAACTGTCTGAAGGAGGGGATGGGTGGCGCAGCCCCGCACTCGAGAACATAAATTAAGGCTAATAACTGAACCGAATAAAGAGAAATGAGTTGTACACTTTCAGAAACTTACCGGCGAGTTTACTCCAGGATATATGTACGGTAACGTAAAAGTGCATAAAAACAACAACGTATTAAACTCAATAATTTCACAAGTTCCCATACCCAGATTAACTTTATATCCCGAATGAATATTTGATCAAATCAACGGGCGAATTTATAGGTATACTACATACAACGAGACGATATGGAATCGTTGCCTCACTGGATGTAGAAAGCCTTTCACCCACGTATCAACTGAAGTAACGATAAATATAATAATTGAAGATTTCTATCATAACTCAAACAAACCTGGCCCCTAACTGGACCTAAACATATTAAAAAATATTCTAAGAGCGTGTAAAATGGAAGCACCTTGCTGCGCACCCAATGGAAAAATATACACACAAATAAATATAGTTGCAATTTATTCGCCACTAGGACCCACTTTTGCTAATTCTACATGGGTCGATTAGAAAAAGAAATATTAACAGACAATCATTTAAAGCCTTCTACCTACTGACATTTTGTCGACGATCGATCTCTATATCTTTTTATTAAAGAAGAAAACGACATAAAAAAAAACTAAAATGGAAGAACGATCTGTACTCAAATTTATACATGAACTAAGCCGCAACTTAAAATTACCTTTCCTTGATGTTGAAGTAATAACGTGAAAACAAATACATACATCAAGTGTATACAAAACCAACTCATTTTGGAAGTTGTCTTAATGAAGAAGGAGAATGTCCAGAACAATACAAAATAAGTCTCACACGATCATGCATCAGTCGCGCAAACAAATCCAGCATCTCATAGGCATTATTCAATAAAGAAATTCAGCGAATAAAACAATTACTAATTAACAATGGTTTCTCCAACGGTATGGTAGAAAAACAGATAAAAACGCTTTTGCAAAACTTACATAACTATATAAACAAAGAAAGAAAAGCCAAATAAACGTTTTCTATAAAACCAAATGAGTGATTCATATAAAACAGACGAAAAAACTGTAGTGCCACATTGTAAGGTGAAATAAGATTGACATTGAAGACTCACAGATGAGTGTCATATAAATCCTATGAAGGCTTTAAATGGGCACGTACATATGTAATTATGCACATGCAAGTAATCTTAAAATATATAACATTTTTTCATATAAATAATAATATATAATATTTTGCTATGTAAATAATAATATATAACATTCGATCATGTAAATAATAATATATACTGTTCGTGTAAAGGCTAGGAAAAAAAATGAACTCGAGAATCTTCCAAGCGCATACGCGCTTACAAACTTACACACTCTCACATATATGCACTTACACTCACACGCACCACAGCTGTACAAATAAACGCCCCAAATTAATATTTGATGTATCCTCCTTTTGCTTTTATAACCACTTTTATGCGTTTTTGCATATTGTGCATAAGTGGTTAGGGCGACCTTCTGCCAGTCAATGTGTAATACTAACGTTTATTTCTATTTTTTTCATGATTATTTTATTGTTAACTTACAAATGGTAATTTTTTCATGATTATTTTATTGTTAACTTACAAATGGTAATTTCTTGTTAAAAATGTCTCCGAAGAAACATATTCCCTGAAGATCAAAGAACTCAAATCATTGCATTCTCCAGAGAGGAATTATCCCAAGTCAAAATTGCAAGAAAATTGAAATGCTCGAGAAACGGTGTACAAACAACCATAAAAAGGTACAATGAGATCAATTCTTTCAAAAACCATGATGGTCAAGGTCACAAAAAGGTGTACAACTCCGAGGGAAGCGAGGTTGCTGAAAAGGACATCTCTTGCCGATAGGAAAACAAGATGTGCTGGCCAAACTCGCGTGCTCTGCCTTATTCTGATTTATGACCTTACGACCATCAAAATTTTTAATAATTATAGAACTAACCTTAAGAGGACCTTGGCAATTATATCATTCGAAAGAAAATATAAAACAATATAAGGGTTTCAACTTTCGTTAGAATCGGCCGAATAGTTATGATGTTATTGCTAAATAATTCCCAAGTTAACCATGGGAAGACTTTGGCAATTATATCATTCGAAAAAAAGCAAAACAACATAAGGGTTTCAAATTTCATTAGAATTGGCCGAATAGTTATGATGTTATTGCCAAAGCAAAATAGTTCCCGTGCTAACCTTGAGAAGACCTATCAATTATATTATTTGAAAGAAAATCTAAAACAACATAATGGTTTCAAATTTCGTTAGAATCGGCCGAATAGTTACAATGTTATTACCAAAAGAAAAAAAAGAAGAAAAACGGGGATCGACCGACATAGTGAGATATAGAGTCGCACGCGACTAAAAACCTCTTCTGATGTTCTGATGTAGCTGCTGAGTTTCGGGCATCAACAAACAAAGAGATATCAAGACGCACAGTGAGGAGAAGGTTATTAAAAGCTGGGCTCAAAGAATGTAAGGCTAGAAAAATCTCTGGCTGTCTCAGGTGAACAAGAAAAGGCGATTGTCTTGGGTAAAAGAGCATGAATATTTGGTTATAGTTGTTTGGTCTGATGAAAGCAACTTTAAGGAAGGTTCTCCACATTAGTTTCCACCAATTTATAACGCTTGTACATATTTTTATTGGATACCAAAAATGATCAGTAAAATTTGCATTTCTCCTCAGAATTTTGGAACCCCTGGATTTGTTTATGTTCCTCGAAGAGTTGGGGAAGCTTATGATCCGAGATGTGTTGTCCCAACAGTCAAATATGGAGCTAGTGGTATAATGGTTTGGGGCTGTATGTCGTCTTCAGTTCCAGGAGTGCTGTTTACTTGTGGGGGCAGAATGTATTCCAACACTTATACCAGCATGTTAGACCAGGCTTATCAACCTTACTTAGGTAAATTTTCCATGATGACATACCCGATGGTGTAATCTACCAACAAGACAATGCTTCATGCCACACATCTAGATTCTCAAAGGGTTGGTTTGAATAGAAAGGGGTGACGTTGATGGAATGGCCCCCTCAATCTCCAGACCTCAATCCCATTGAACATTTGTAGTTACATTTAAGCACAAGAGTGAGAGTGCAGAAATGTTCCTCAACAAGTAAATTAACAGCCAAAATTCACGAAGAGTGGCATAAAATTGACCCAACCGTATGTGCCAACATAGTCTCAAATATGCAAAAACGCATAAAAGCGGTTATAAAAGCAAAAGGAGGACATATCAAATATTAATTATTGATAGAATATCCGCAGAAATGTTTATTTGTATTATGTCAAGTATGAAATAAATGAGTTTCAATCATATCCTTTACTTTTACATACCTGCCGCATAATTTTGGCCAAGACTAGATATGTATTTAAATGTATGTGTGTGTATTTGTTGAAGTAGCTAATTTGAAGTTTTTAAGTGGTTTAAAAGCTTTCAAGCTATCAAAAAAGGAGAGTTTTCTGTTTAACCTGGAGATGACGGAACAAAAGCCGAATGTTTCCAATGGCTATATTTCAGGGATGTCTTTCGACCTGCCTACGGTCAACCTAGTGAAATATGAAAAAAAATGAAATAGCTCAGACCGAACCTCTCCTTCCCACTTGACATTCAAAAGAGTGAGGAATTAGGGGGCGAGGCCCAGTACTCATTTGTAGTCCTCCATATAGATCAGCGGTTCTCAGCGTGGGGATCAAGGCGATATGTTAAAAATTATACATTTCTAAATAATGTTAGGAATTTGAATTTAAAAAAAACTTGCATCACTCATTCTGTCCTGGAAGAAAAAATCTTCCTTTTTAATTGCTTACAATTGTCATCCATAATAGAATTTTGAAAGTTACATAATTAATGGTACAATTAAAGATTCACGTGACTTAATGGTTAATGCATGTTTATTGTTGGTTTTACAATTTCTATGCTGTATTTTTTGTAGATTTATTGTCAAAAAAATATGTTAATTGAAAAATTGCAGTAAATAAATATTGTTGTTTTGACTATATACGTCCGGCGGACGTGGAGGTACGATAATGTAAATTTTGTGAGAAAGTATTCTCCAAAAGACTGGAGTATAACCAAAATTTTGACCAGGACTTCGAAGGCAAATAATTGACGAGCTAAATGAAAACCAAAATATCAACACCTAGAAGACACTGCAGAGAGTTGATAGGCCACAGCAAGCCAGTGGCGGCGATATAGGTCAGTAAAACTCTGAAGGCATTCAAGCAGAAGGTACCCGGCTGTTCCTGGCAGAATAAACATAATATCACGTCCACTCCACTTCAAATCTTCCAAGGGCTCATCTATCCAAAAGGTAAAGGAGCTTCCCGACCAAGACGCCAGCTACAGACCAATATCTCTCCTAGAATTTATCGGAAAACTTTTCAAGAAAATTCTATCCAGCAGTTTCATTTCAAACTGGAAGAGAAAGAGGCCCATAACTCGCAACATTACGGGTTCAGAAGAAGGAGAAGTACATATACGACCCTCGCTCTATTAATTGAGACACTGGCACAGTGTTGGGCAAAAGGTAGTTAGCGAGGTGTAAAAGAATTTCGTATCTGTGTGGGGAAAAGTTACTACGATTATTTTTTCAAAGGGGCAGTGGTGCAATCGATCATTTAATTATCTAATATAAATTAAATATTAATAATAGTTGTTTTTTATAAAAGTGGTTTTTAAAAATTGTGAGAATATTAGGGCATCGTTTCCAAATGGCTTTGCTGTGAAGTGTGTTTAAATATTCTCCATAGGTCAAAGAGTTGTGAAATATGTTGCAGCTCTTGCTGGCAGTCGCCCCCCAAAAAGTACTTGAAAAAAACTCGCTGGTTACATATTTACTCATTTTCCTCAGTTAAAAAAAAATCACTTAAATTCTGGTTTAATTATTCGTATCCATCTTTTTAATTGACAATCGATCAACCAACCAACCAACCCAATACCTCGTCGTTGCCTTTAAACTGTTAAAATTACGATAGGCTGCACCTACCTCACACACAAGAAAACACATTCCCATTAACACACAAACTTCTTTGCTGCGACCTGATTCTTTGGATAGGCGCGCAAACGTGGAATATGAGGCAAACGAACCCTCATAGAAGACACGGTTTATCTCTCTCAGACAGCCCCATGAAACTCCGGTTTCTGGCCTCTGGCTTCGCTGGCCACTCAAACGGAAAAGAAGCATGGGAAGTCGAACTGAGCCGCACCCCCTCCTCCCCGCCGTCTATATGGAGAGATGACCGGAAAAGAAGTATGTGAAGTTGAACTGAATCACCCCCCTCCCTCCTTCCCCCGTCGTCTCTATGGGAAGATGACTCTTGGAGTCAGATGTGGTAAAGGACAGAAGAGAGGCACACTAGCCATAAAGTCAGACAAATCAGGAAGATAGAACCCGACCTTGCTTCATGCAACTTATCCCTCTTTTCCTTCGAGCTAGCTTTACTTACACCCTTGGCTAAAAGTATAAAACACCCTTCATAGATTCAAATATTTCATCAAACTTTTTAGAATTTATCATCTTATTCAGAAATATATATGATAATAATGGTCATTTCGCTAATTTGTTTGAATATTTTGTTAATATATTTTAATTTACCTTAAATTTATAACTATTATGTATTCAATATCGTTATAAATAAGTAATATGACTAAAACTAAAGAACTTGCAGAAAAAAGAGAGTACAAATCCAACTTCTCCATAGTCAATGGTTTCCACAAGTAGAAATTGCTAAAAAAAATAAATGTTCAAGATATGTTGTCCAAACAACTATAAAACCACATCAAAAGACCAAAATCTTTGTATTAAGAAAGAGGAGCGGCAGTAAACATTTTACAACACCTAGAAAAAACATTATCATGCAGGCTTCACTACAGAATTACCCCCCCAAAAAATCATTTGAACTTGCTGGGGAATTCAATAAAGCTTCCATTTCAAAAAGATTATCCAGAACATTTTAGAAGGATATTAAAGATTCAGGGCTACATGGATGCAAGAAATCCATGTAGAAAAATAAAATGTCTTCACAAAAATTGGACACATGGACAATGGTCTAAAGTTTTGGGGCCAGATGAAAGTAATTATCAGGTATGTAAGAAAGACTGATTTATTGTTGTTTTACAGTGAATTTATGTAATTCTATTTAAATATATCTTGGAAGAAAATTGTTTAAAAATTGAACTTTTTCTAACAATTTTGCAGATTTTCAGCACTTCTGGAGCAACGTTTGTGAGCCTAAAAGTTGCAGAGGCATTTGACCTTACTTGTATGGGACCAACTGTGAACCATGGCGATGGTTCCATCATGGTATAGGGTGGCTTATCTTCATTAGGGCCGAGGGAGAGGTTTTTATGTCAGAGAAGAATGAACTCAACAGCTTATACCACAATGTTGTCACAAGGTTTTGAGACATCTAGCCACAAATTGCACACCACAATACCAAGAAATGAAGTTATATTTCAGCAGGACAATGTGCCATAACATACATTAACCTACACCAATAACTGGTTGGGAGAAATTGAAATCGCCCTTATGGAGTGGCTACGACACAGCCCAGACTTAAATCCAAAAGGATCACTTTTGGGGAGTGCTTGGTAAATCACTAAGAATTCACACGTACAAATATAACAGAAATGTATGAAAAATTCTAAACTGAGTGGGGAAAGATAGCATTAGAAATGTGTAAAAATTTGGTTCAATCATGCCACGAGGAATTATAGCTGTAATTAAGACAAAAAAGGTCCAATGGAGTATAAAAATAATTTCAAAATAAATATATAATATTTAAATACTGAATTAATTTATCACAAATGTCTAATTACGAGGGGCGGTCAATAAGTTTTGTGAATCGGTAGGGCAAAACAGAGGAAGGCGGATGGCTGTTTGTGGGGGTGTTAGGACAAGTTATGACTGATTCAGGACCTGCAGCCGCACGCTCCTGCCTTTTCTATTTAAGAAGCAGTAGCTGATCGCAGATCGTCAGTCACAAATTTTTCAACAATGGACAAGGTTGAGCACCGCGCAGTAATCAAATTTTTGACCAAGGAAGGCAAGAATACAAAAGAGATCCATGGACGCATGGTTGCACTGTACACCGACACCGTCACTTCATATGCAACCATTGCTCGCTGGAATAGGGAGTTCCGCCAAGGTCGTTAGTCTCTGCCCGTTGGGCCTCTGCCCGTTGGGTCCCTAGAAACCTCAAGCCCCATGATCGACTTCAACGTCGTCAAAGTCCACAAGGCCAGAGTTGCACAAGCTGCCTTGCGCGAGTGCGGATTCGAAGAGCTCAACCATCCCATCTATACTTCAGATCTGGCCCCTAGCGACTACTTTTTATTCCACCAGCTCAAGCCTGCACTGCGTGGACGCCGGTTTGGGAACGATGAAGATGTCCAGCTCGCCGTCCAGGAGTGGATTGAACAGCAGTCGGGAGATTTCTGGTAGTCGGGAATTCGAAGCCTCAGGGATAAGTGGCGCAAGTGCATTGAAGTCGAGGGTAGTTATATTGAAAAATAATAAAACACTTTTCCTCATATCTCGTTTCCTTATATCCGAATTGCTAAACTTATTGACCGCCCCTTGTACATTATATGAATGATAACATAGGGTGCTTTATACTTTTAGTCAAGGCTGTACCAGGCATCTACAAGACCAGCCCCGAACACCAGAGAAAGGCTGCAACCTGGACCGGGCTTTCCCACAAGGCCCTCATGAAGTGGATATTTTGTTGTTGGCGTGTGTGTTGTATGCAATGCAGTTTTCCATTATGTGTTTAATGGTGAGGGGTTTTGAGTTGCAGCTTGGACAAAGATCCATGATCGAATCATCCAGCATCTTTTGATAGCCCCGAAGGGCTGGGTGGTGTCCACTCCGCAGCTTAGCCAGGTGGACTCTGTTTTCACGCGGGAAAGAGGATTCGGCAGAGTGGATTTCCGGGAGCCGAGCTTGCATCTGAATGTTATTTTTAAGCGATCGGATTGAGTTGTGAGTGATTTGTGTGTAAATATGTTTCCGAAGGCTGGTTTGTGGTTAGCAAGTTGGGAGTGATAAGTTACTTGTGTATGATATCGTGTACTAGGTATTGATTTGTTGTCCCTAGGAGTGTTTCGGTGTTCTGACATGTAGTGTGGTGGGTTTGTTGAGGCTGCAGCAAGTGTTTGTGTCCCTTTCATGTCCAGCTGATCACTGACTTCAAGGACTTTGATTTCGAGGTGTAGGTGGTCTGTGAGTATAGTAGCTGTGTAGTTTGCGATGAATTTTAGGACCTTATTTTATATGGTATGCATTGTGTGGTGGTGTGTCTCAGAGAGATTAGAGGTCCAAGCAGGGCTTGCATAGTCCATCACTGGGCGCTTATATTGTTTGTATAATGTGGTTGTAGTTTCTTTGCTGTGTCCGAATTGCGTACTACTTGGAAAAGATTTGAGAGCGTTTAGTCTTGGTGTGCATTTGTTTTTTTATTTTTGTGATGTGTTTTTGAATGACATTGATTTATTGTATATTACTCTAAGTATGTGGTTAGTGTTTGTGCGTGTTTATTGTAAGATTAGGTATGTAGTTATGTTGTGCTGTCCAGTTAGTCAGAAGAGTAGCTGTAGATTTGGCTTGGGCTATCATGAGTCTGCTTGTGATGCACCATGTGTGAAGCGTGTTTAGGCCCGAAGTGTTTGAGGTGTATGTTGCTGATGTTGTCTGAGCCACAGACGGATGAGTGTTTGAGGTTATGGATGATTTGGTTCGTCTGGCAGTTTGTGATGGGTGCATAGTCTGGGTCAGTGAGGAAGAGTTTTCTGCGTCGAATGACTCGACGATCGTTAATGTGGGGTTTTAGGTGGCTGACGTGCGCGAAGCGATTGATAAGGGACTTGCTTGCTCTTTGTTCAAGAGTATGGTGTCTGTTGTGGTATGACTGTATGTGATTGTAGAAAAATAAGCTTGAAGGGCGACCTCGTGTCCTTCGGTACCCACATGGTCATAAGATCACCGCATGGAGCGTGGGAAGCGAGGCTGATCTACGGCGATGATGCGGTCAACGCCGTTTTATTGCACCCCAGTTGGATTTACTTCGGGGCACATTTTCCTCGTCTTGCATGCCCTTACAGCCCGCCTTCTGCCCTTCGGCATAGATCGAAACTTTTCGAACATTCTAAGCCAACTTTATCTCGGTTCCCCGAAGGAATAACTGCCTTCCCCCAAGATCGCGCGAGTGGCGGAGACTCTCGCCCAGGCAATCCCCGCCACCAGCGGAACGTCTATATATGTAATCCCCCCGAATCGGTTCAGCAGGTAGCACTGTATTACGGTAGCACAGGAGCACAACAGCCCAGCTCAACACTGTTCCGCCTAACGCCGCGTACGAGGTAAGGACACGATCACCCATCGCGATCGGAGACACCAGCTATTTCGATTCGAGGACGAAGGCTAAATCAACATCCGTAAACTCTGCCATAGTCAATTGGCGAGTATCTGACGAGGAACTCCATCTCCGAAGGGCAAACTATGTGTGCTCTCTTATCCACCCCGTGAGGTAATCCATCTTCCCCATCACGCTCATCGTATCCAGATTTGCCCTTCCCTTCAATGAACACGAAAGCAGTTGCAATCGTTGACGCCTACAGATTATTATATAATCTGGTCTACCCAAACCGTCGCATCTTATGTGTGAGCCCCAGATTAAAATCCCCCTTTTCCATCTCCGACCTGAACCCGACCACTAATCCCATATTTATCCCTCCTATGATCTGTCCCGTGCTGACATTTAATTTCAAATATACGATCATTCCCTTTAAACTCTGTATCTGAATATATTTTAATTCTATTTATTTGTTAGTAAAGGTATATATTTTTATCTTCTTTTTCTTACAACCCTGAACGAGTACCAGCTAACTGTCAATCTTTAGCCAACTTGGACTCTGAATTATTTGTTTAGAAAGGACCCCGCAATTGAAAATTAAACCATTCCCACTGAATTCTTAACTATTTTCCGTTCACGAACCGGCTAGGTCGACTCTCAAACAGACTTCGACCAAACACTCTCTCTCTCTCGCTTTTTTCCTCTCTCTTCTCTCTCTCTCTCAATATATATATATATATATATATATATATATATATATATATATATATCATTATAAAATCTTGTGATCAAGGTCATTAAAAGGTTTTTAAAGAGATCTTTTAAAGGAAACCCTTTAACTTTGTTTTAATTTCCAAAGCTGAGTACCTTTTGAGTTGCATAAAAAACAGGGAACAACCCTGCCATATTTATTTATCTCTTAGTGTGTTGTGTGTGTCGGG
Source organism: Ceratothoa steindachneri (assembly GCA_963969495.1). NCBI lineage: Eukaryota > Metazoa > Arthropoda > Malacostraca > Isopoda > Cymothoidae > Ceratothoa > Ceratothoa steindachneri. The sequence goes on along the minus strand of OZ018324.1, from coordinate 158,294,516 downwards.
ACCAAGAACCTTTATTAGGTAAAATTTGATTAGGAGACAGAGTTCTTCCATGGTCACTTTAATCACCGACAGATTAATAGAGTCCGAGCCCTTCTTATCTCACGAAGGCTCCATTTTTTTTTAATTTGGGTTTATTTTGTGTATTGTATTAGTGTGGGTATTTAGCTAGCAAAGCTTCCGCGTTTAAACAAGCGTATTCCTTCGTGTGTGGGTACTTTGTGACTCAAGCCCCTTCTCCGTCTAGTGCCGACGGTTCATTAAATTCTTTCTTTCGGGCAACTTACACCCCGTGTTCCGAACAAAAGGTCGTCGTTCGAGAGATTCAAACTTCAAGGAAAATCACTCGGTTTAAGTAGCAAAGAACTCGTTGCCTATATACAGAAAGAAGAGAGAAATGAGAGACCTTATAGAAGAGACAAGAAGGACAAGAGAGAGCATATAGAAGAGAACAAGAAGAACGAGAGTGAGCTGAAAAAAATAGATTAAAGAGAGCGACGAGCGCGACAGAATTCGCCAATATGAATTAAGGGAGTTGAATCACGATCGTCTCGAATCCCCTTCAGTCAATTTTCGTGCAGATGCCCATCAATCTGCTTTCATGAAACTCCCCACTATCAAAGAAGGAGAGGACTTCGGATCTTTTCTCACTCACTTCGAAAACATTTTTGAAGACAATCATTGGGATATAGAGACAAACGGTGTCGCCAAACTCCTTCCCTTCTTAGTTCCCAGCACCGGGACATTTTTGTTTCCCTTCGGTCGGAAGCCACGGTGGATTACTCCACCCTCAATTCCGAAGTTCTCGCGGCGTATAATATGACACGTGATTTCTACCGCGCCAAATTTCGTCACGCCCGCATCCAACCAAATATGACCCGTCAATTTGGGTATACTCTTTCCCGTAATTTCAATTTCTGGCTAGACGCAACGAAAATCCCCCACGATTATGAGTCCCTGGTAGATTACGTCCTAAGGGATCGGTTGCTGGCATCGCTACTACCAGAGATCCTCTCCTTTGTGAAGGATCATCGGTGCAACTCCTTCAAAGAGTACATAGAACAGGCAGATACTCGTAGCTATGCGGCGAGTCACAACCTATACCCGAAGGAAAATAAAAAGCCTCCCTTTTCGTTCCCTAAGAATAAAATTAATAACTCACGGTTCCCTCTTAAGAACTCTCCAAAATTCGTCAAGGTTACAGGCCCCTTTAATCCAGAAGTTTCCCTCCATCAGAGCCCCGTGATTCTGAGCCCTCATCTCTAATCACCCGCGTCATCCTTCCCTCGTAGGCCAATTGTCTGTTTCACGTGCGGTACTGAAGGTCACGTCCGCACGAACTGACCCCCAAATTCCGAACTCCGTAGTAATCCCATTCACCAAGTACACCAAGCGAATGCTGCTCCCACTCCCTCTTCATCGCGACCAGAAACGCGAGCTCCAATCTCGTCTCCAAGTACTTCAGGGTATTAAATTAATTTCCTCTTCGACAAGAGCTCTCCAAGAGGTTTGAAGTTTGAGAACGGAACCGTTAATGGGTGCCGAGTGTTTACTCACGTCTACTATACAGGGTGTATCGGGTTATTTAATGAACTTCTTCCCCCTTTGGCCCCTGATTACAAAAGTTTGCAGTAGTCCATGAATACCTGGGACGTGCAAGCCGCTTCTCCTTTATAAACTATTACCTGGAGTATCAAAACTTCTCTGGATGGGCTAAAGTCGTGTCAGCCCCTTTCAAATTCTGCTCTCTTTTAGTAGGACAGTGCCCCCAAGTTGCATCCAACCCGGTGGCTCAGCCCGTTATCACGAGACTCCAGGCGAAGAAGGATTCCCAGACGACCGCTACCCTTGAAACCCCATTAGACTCGGATTTCAGCGGCGTTATGAGCGAAGAATTCCTTCAAAGACAAAAGGAGTGTCCAAATCTGCTTCCCTTGTGGGAAAAATCCCGAGTCTCTAGCAGGATTCTGTGCGGGGTAGCAAGACAGTTTTTTATATCATAAAAGAAGGCTTGTTATATCGCGCTTGCTCGGATGGCATTAACCCCGAGATTCACACCCTATGTGCTCCCCGTTCACATGTTTCCTGGTCCTAAAATATACCTACGATAGTGTGTTTTCTGGCTACTTTAGCCACAAAAAGACTGCTCAGAGGATTTTTCGATATTTCTACTGTCCGGGTGGTGCAGTTGACATTTCCGAATACTGCCAATCCTGTGACATCTGCCAGAAAACCACGGCAAAAGGGCATGTTAAACCTGCCCTCCTTCAGAAGAGACCGATCATATCTGAACCATTTCCCGAGTGGCTATAGACCTAGTTGGCCCCATTCGTACCCGTTCCAGCGAAGGGCATAGTTATGTCCTTAACCTTGCGGACTGTGTCACTCGATTCCCCGAAGCCGAACCCTTAAAGAGAATCGATAGTGTTACGTGTGCCAAAGCCTTGATTTCTATCTCTTCTACAAGAGCCACAACAAAGGAAGTATTGTCTGACAGACGTAGGCAATTTACCTCTGAATTTATGGAATATATCGGGAAACTATTGATGGTAAAACGACTCTTTACAAATCACTTTCCACCCTGCGCAAACAGAATTTGCGAAAAATTAATGCGACCTTGAAATCGATATTAAAGAAGCTGTGTGCCTAGCAGCTCGTGAGTGGCATTGCTTCTTCCCCGTGGCACTATTTGCATACAGGGAGATGTCACATCGTACTCTCGGATTTGGCCCCTTCGAATTAATCTACGGACGTAACTCGCGAGGTCCCATTAGCATCCTGAAGGAGCTATTCTCGAACGCCAAGTTAGATAGGAAAATTCAATCTTCCTACCCATATGTTTTGGATCCTCGGCGAAGACTAAAAAAGTGTGCCAAAATTGCATACTAAACTGCGACCTTAATTTGGAAAAGTACCGAACGTACTTCGATGTTAAATCGAAGGAGAGGAAGTTTAAGCCCGGTGATGAGGTTCTGTTGCTACTTCCTACGGAGAGCAACAAACTTCTGAGACAATGGAAAGGCCCCTTCCAAATTCTTGAAGAGCGAGGACCTGTGGATTATTTAATTAAAACCCCCAAAGGAAAAAAGCTATTCCACGTCAATATGTTTAAGAAATATCACCGCCGCGCGTGTAACAACACTGTTACCATCGACAAAGAGACAGCTTTGGAGGCCGACTACAAGACAGATGCCCTAAACGTTATACAGGCCGTGTATGTCGAACAGGATAGGGACTATCCATTACTCGCCTTGCCTGGCGCCACCAATTCACTACCCACCAGCTTGGATATTGATAAGCGGCTAACTCCCGACCAAATTATCCAGCTGCAGCTTATTGTAATTAAGTTTGATAACGCGATTTCCGAGACCCTTGGGTGTGTTATTAACTTCGAGCATGACATAACGCTCATTACCCAGGAACCTGTTCGTTCAAAACCTTACCCCCTCCCAATTCATTTGAGAAATGCCTTTAACGCCGAGGTTAACAATCTGTTCAACCTCAAAATCATTGAATCCTCCACGTCAAATTATTGTTCCCTAATAGTTATGATGCGGAAACCGGATAACTCTTACCGCATATGTGTAGATTTAAACAAATTAAATTTCGTGACCGTTTTCGATGCGGAACCAATCAAATTAATCGAACAGAATTTCCACTTGTTCGAAAAGGCAAAATAGAGTAGCGAAATCGAGCTCTGTAAGGCGTATTATCACCAGATCCTCGTGAAGAAGAGCATATGGAAATACACCACCTTCTCCACTGAAAAAGGCTTTATGTAGTTCCCTCGACTTCCCTTTGATCTTTTGACTTTAATTCTTCTTCTTATATTCACTTTTACTCCTCTCCTCATATTACAGCCAAAAGATCAACTTTTATTTCAATGTTTCTCCGTGCACTTCGTGTGGTTATTCCTGAATTCTTTGACTCTGAAGTTTCCAAATTTTTTTGACATCGGCCATAAACATTGCTATCCTTTTCATTTCCTTGATAAATGCCTTCAGTTAGCTAAAAAGTCTTTATCGTTTTTAGCTTCCTGCGCCTTTTAATAACAAGGATACTCTTGTACTTCCTTTTAATCTATCCTTTGTTTCTCTCCCTCACATTTTAAAATCTCCATGCATTTGCGTAGTATTTAACACTAATAATACTATCTCTAAACTATTAGTCAAGAGCGACCTTTCCCCTATTGGTAATGAACATTGCGTAAAATGTATCGATTGCTCTAAATATTACTTTGGGCAATCAGGTAATGTTAAAAAAACGAATTTCTCAGCAAAAATATAATGTCTGTCGCGGGGAAGAAAGCAGCTCATTTTATGTTCATATGTCATATCTTAATCACAATATTGATTGGAATTCTGCTAAAATCATCTGTCATAATAACGATACAATTTCACGAAATATCATTGAATCGCCCCTTATTAGTAAATTCCCAAATTATAATTTAAGTCCTGGCTTATATAAACTCAATGGTTATTTTTTAAATTATATTCACAATGCACTGTAGAAACCTTTAATTTGAGACTAAATATTTATATTAATCTTAATAAACTATTTAATTCTATTTTTTGTGCATCTATGTAGTCTTATGTTTATGTATGTGTATTTATTTTCGTTTGTGTCAATTCTTTAGAGCATTTGTACTTATTCTACCTTGGTTTTTCAATCCTGACCTATGATGTTAATCTCTCGCTCAGATTCCCCCCCCCTTAATTGCTTAGGGGTTATTTTAATCCTCTTGTCAACCTTTAGTCTTTTGAATTTACCTGATTTAATGATCTTAGTTTGTATTTATCTTTTTGGGGGGAGGGGGGTTCTTTTTTGTGGGCGTTTCCTCTCCTCTGTATCATCTTCTATATATATTACAATTTTAAATACTATTGTTATTCCTTGATGAAGAACTCGAAATAAAGTTCGAAAGTACTTGGAATCCTCGTATTAATTTTCCTTTTGGGCTTTGTTGCATATATATATATATATATATATATATATATATATATATAGAGGGAGAGAGAGAGAGAGAGAGGGGAGCGAGAGTCCGGCCATTCCACGACAGTGATTGTGTAATGTTATTGTTGGAGAGTGTGATGCTGTTTAGTATTTTATAGTATTTGCTAATATTTGTTTTGTGGTCAAGAGTGTTGATGCATTTGTGCCAGTTTAACGTATTTTTGCTCTAGTATTTTTTTCGCGTATTCAGTACTTGTATTTGGAGTGCAATGTTCTGAGTGTGGGGTGTTGTGAGTTATGTATTAGTGTACCATGTGGTCTTATAAGATCTTGGATTTCTGGTGTGAAGTTAGCGTTGTGTGTTTTTCTGGTTTTCTGGTTCCTTCAGGGATATTTTCTGTCTGCGTTCTGTATAGTGGTGTTGAAAGCCTGTACAGTTGTGTTTATCTCTGTGATGGTAGTACTGTTTAATGTTTCTAATTGTTGATCCGTTTCATTGGTGAAGGTTCTCAGTTGGCCCTTTTGTAATTTGTGTGTGTTTGCGTATGGCCAGCTGGGATGGTAATTGTTTTGTTGTTTTGGTGGCGATCATTGGGGTATGGTCAGAACTAAGGATCTTGACCACTCTCCAGGATGTTATGGGGACGAAATTGGGGGATCAAAAGGTAATGTTTGGTGGTGATGTAAGTATGTAGGCCTGGTGGAGGATATGAGTATGTTGATGGATGGTGTTAGGGGGATGAAAAGGTTGTCTTTTTGATCGAGGATCACTGGCTCTCTGTCATTATCGATGCTGTTAACAAACCAGACCGTTGTCTTGGCGTTGAACTCGCCACCCAGGATTACGTTATAAATGTTTGTGGTATGTAGTTGTTTGGTAATGAGAGACATGTTTTTTTTGTTGAAGGGAAGGGGTGCAGATGTTTATGATTGTTGTGTGTCCAGTGCGTATTTTAACTGACTGTATTTCTTTTGTGATGACTGTAAGAGTGAGAAGCCGTTAGGTTTCCGCACTGGTGTCAGAGAAGTAAATGGATTTGTGTACTAGGATGATTCGTCCACCGCCTCCACCAACGGCCTGGTCTTGTCGGATAGTTGTCAAATTAGGAAATTTAGTTGTTTGCTGCTTGCGTTGTAGTTTTGTTTCTTCTAAGATGGCAATGTGTATGTTATGTTGTTTGATGAATGTAGCGAGTTCATGATATTTGGTGCGGTGGATGAAAGGGAGTGGCAGAGAAAGGAGGCAGGGGATGTTGGTGGTGGTGATGAGGATAGTGATATCGATGATTGAGATGTATGCGATAGTGAAGAGTGTGAGGGCGATGTAAGAGAGGGTTAGGATTGAGATTGGGTAGGAGGGTTTACTGGTGTGAGTTGTGTTGCGGTGGTGGATTGGTTGGGATGGGGTGTAGTGGTGGTTGATGGGTTAGATGGGGTATTGTGTATGTAAGAGCGGCTGTATGAAGAGAAGGTCCAAGTGATTGTGTGGTCTTGTGGTAAGTGACACTGGTCAATAAACAAAAAGACTATAAACGTTAAGCTATCTATAATATGTAGTCATTTTTTTTAACTAAACATTTCCCTCTATTTTATTCTGCTACTAACGAGTAACACTTTGGACGTAATTGGTCTAAAGCTTACTTCTGGAAACAGAACTTTTCTTCCCCACCGAAATTATCGTTGTATTTTAACGGTGAATTAGTCAATGCTTTTCCCCCCGTTTTCTGATACCCCTAAAACCTGGCCTCACCTATTGAATCCATAGGTATGTGCTGACAAACCTGCTAAAACATCATTACTACTTCGAGAAGAGAAACACACTTATTTATCTTGCCACGATCCAAATAAAGACTAGAAGTTAACTCTTCGATAAACCTATATTTGCGTCTTCCGCGAGAGACAACGCACCATATACATCCACGTATACGGTGCCGTGAACGTGTAGGAAGATGTGGTTGACAGCAGGGTTTATGACACAGAGACAAATGGCCCTAAACGCTGGAAGGATCAGTGCCAAAAATAAAGACAGGAATCTTGGATCTTTCTTAAATTAATACTGGCATTGGGGCCGGGAAGGAAAGCAATCTCTAGATGTCATCTGACATCCTCTTGTGGGCTTAATTCAGAGGAAGGGGTTGGGACGGAAATGAGGACGGAAATCTCGGAACTTTCTTATATTAATCCGGAGGTGGGAGGGTGGAGGGTGAGATGGGCAGAAATCTCAGGTCCTTTTAGACGTGGGTGACTCTACATCTCACTATGTCGGCTGGTCGGTCGGTCCCCGTTTTGCTTCTTTTTTTGGTAATAATATTGTAACTATTCGGCCAATTTTAATGAAATTTGAAACCCTTATGTTGTTTTACATTCTTTTTCGAATGATATAATTAGGCGACATTGGAGGAAAGGAGAAATATAGGGAGAGAGGAAAGCTCAAGTGGCTGAGTGATCCACTAATCCTGAGATTGCCATTGTACCTCAATGCGGATTTATTCTCCTCTTGAGGTTTTATTGCATACATTTGGAAATCGATTTTTTAACGTTTAACGCCATATTTTTCTTACCTAAGCAGTAGTCAAAATACTGCGGCTCCAAAGGGGTGTTTCCATGCATAGTTTAGATTACCACCCCATACCTTCTAAATGATTTTAGAGGACTATACATACATGGTAATCAAAGTGATATGCGGACAATTCAAACGTTTATTCAATTAAAAGTAAATTTACTTTAAGTTAGAATTTAGTATGCTGTGTTTTGGATGTTGTCACAGTTTATTAGCTTCTATTTGTCCACCCGATTTTTTAACATGGCCCGGATGGACGTCAGGGGAAATACCTAAACGTGGGACCCAATAATTCAATGCGTTAGTATCAAACCACTTTGTTTCTACTTGTGCCTTATGGCACGGTGCTCCATCACGCTGATAAAAACCGAACGGATCAACATCATCATCTTAGATAGATAGTTAGTAGGGGTGATCTGGGAGTACATTCTGATGCCATTCTGTGTTCCTAGGGGTGTTTAAAGAACTGAGTGGGCTGATTGGGATGGATGAGAAGCAGCCTCATACATGGATGGCATTTGGGTGCTTCACTGAAGATATAATAGTAGCTTTCGCCTATTCTGCTCCGGGCAGTCGATGTCCCAGACATTCGAGCCATTTAGAAATGTTTTATCCGAGAAAATCCATAACTTTGTACCCTCTGCAAAATGTCATCTTCTCTTCGAAGTTTTTCTTGGTGAATATTGGCTTCTTTGTTACCTTCCTTATAACGAGGCTGTTGTCCAGAATTCTTTGTCTTGTCCTGCGCGCAAATGTATTCACACTTAACGGCTGGTAGTCTTGAGCAAGTTCGACACTAGGACCCTACGATTTTGTTTGAAACTGACTCTGCCCGAGGAAACGGTCCTGGCACTTGCTGGACAGACGCCCATGGGAGTCCTGAGGCCTTAACCGGCACACTTGCCCCTGTCTCCTTGAATGTCTTAGCGATCCAGTGTAAACCGATGACGACTGCACGAGTTACCTTGGGGTGACCAGTGTTGCCAAAATAATAAAATATACCAATTTACATTTGCATCTAATGTGATTTTGACAAATATGGTAGAATATGGTAGCCGAGTAGCTGGCTGACAGATTAAAAGTTTGTGCGAGGGTTCGGTTCGAGGAACGGATGATTGGATACAAGAAATCATTTTTAAGCTTTTTGCTTGTAATTATTTATGTGGCTTGAAATGCGCAAATACGTTTTTATTCAATTTTGCCATCAATTGCGAGCCAATAACATTTTATTAAAGGTTTTTAACACCAATGGTATATTCAATTAAATAAATTTCAATGGAATTCGATAAATATATTCTATCACATCTTATTTACAAATGCATTGTCTATAAAATGAATCGTTTAACTTTTAACGTTATGTGAGAAGGCTATATTTTACTTGGTCATTTTAGGTGGGTGGCTTTACTTGAACCTTTATTTAGGTAATTTATGCAATAATAAAGGTACCATGTCAATCTTAAATCGACATATAAAGAAAGATGCACGAAGTAAATACTGTAGACACCCAGTTAATTACTGAAGTACCTTCTTTAGGAAAGTTAAAAAAAATAAAATACATTTTTGGACAATGAAAGTACATTATTAATACTTTGAGGACTTCCATTTTAGAGCTGTAACTCACCTAAGCATAGAATTAATAAGGAGGGTTGTTCTAATGGCTCTTCTAGCAGCACTATGAGGTCTCTTAGACGGTCTAGGGCGACCGGGTCGTGACTCTGGTAATGTTTTACCATTTTCTTCCAAAATGAACTATAATACTGTTAATGGAAGAAAAGAGATATCCCCAAATTCCTAGCGATTTGTCTTTGGGATAGTCTACCCTCAGATAGACCAAGAATTCGTTTTCTTTGAAAATCTGAAATTTCATTGGAATTTTGCTCTCTAGGCATCTTTAATAATTACAATATTGAACTCTGAAAAGATGGAAACAAATACAAGCCGTAATAATGGGAAAAAAATCTGAATAAAAACATTTTATCATTAAACTGTGGGTCTTTTTACCTCTCGTATGACAAAATTATTATCTGTGAAAATGTTTCTTTGCCAAGACCTTTGACCATAGCTATCTATACCTTGCCCCCAAATGCTTAGCTAAGAGAGAGTATTCAAAGCCTACACGCAAAGCATTCCTTGGGAGCTGAAGAACTAAACCACTATTATGCAGATGATTCGCCTCGAGCTAAGCGCCCGGCTGTGAAACAGCATTGGCCCACGCGTTCTTGGTCTCACCTAAGAAGCCCTTTGCGTGGAAGAGATAAGTGAGAAGTTATTCTTCTAATGTGGAGTCATGATATAAAGTGTTGGAGCGACGCTACAAAATAACTAATCATTGACTTTACAATCTGAATAAATCTATAGAATACTTCCTTCGTATTCGCCCTCCGTCACTAGTTCCAGACCCCCAGCGCTTCCCGTAATCCTGGACATTTGTGTTCTCCCTCAAAAGAGCTCTAAGCTAGTAAAATGATGTACTAAATTTAACGTATAGCTATCCTATCTAATGGAGAGTGCACTGTAAAGTTATCCGCAATTCCAAGTTTCATTCAACCCCCACAAAGATTAGTCTGATGACAATTGGTGCAATGCGTCAATTTTTGTATAATTGCTCGTAACTGCTTCTAAATAGATGCTTTGCATGAAAGTTTTAGGATCTGCTTTAGTATGATTCCTACCAGCAAAATTCAATTTTAGTGTCATTACTACCCAAGCATAAAATTTAGAAAACAAAAGCAAAAAAATATCAAAATTTTAAAATAGTGAAGTTAAAAAATGTGAAAATGAATAAAACTCATAATTTAAAATTATTGCGTAAATACCATGCTAATTTCCTGTAAGAACTCATGAAAAAGGTCAGCATTGTTTCCCTTTGCTACACCTTCCAACAAACTTCTAAATGAGCATGCAGATAATGGTTTGACACCAATTTTTCTTTCTTCATTATATTTATTTTACATTCTAGCCAAATTCTTTCTATTTGTTGCGTGAGAGTTGAACTCTTTGGATCTACATAATGCTCTTTAATTGTTGAGGGTTTGATGAACCGATATTCAAGCCAGTCATTCAAGTGTATCCTTGATCTGCCAACTACTTCTCCTTGAATGACCAGTAAGAATTAGCTGCATCTCTCTTATGAACGTAGAAATAGCACACATCTTTTCATTGACATAAACCGAGCACCAAAAGACCATTATTCTGCTGAACATGAATCCGAATGTTGTTCCTAATCTCCTGATCGATTTCATCTGGCGTTTTGTCTCCTGAAAAACCCGTTCTCTGTTGATCTTCCGGTTGATCTTCCTTCGACTTTTTTGAAAGCGTTTCTTCTGTTCCAACCATTTGGTCTCTCCAATTAATGGACGCTATGCAGGAACAAATTTCCCGACAGTAATTGAACTAGTCAATCACAGTAGCAGATGGTAATCCTGTGAATTATGTAACCCTTTAATATTCACAGCTAAATAGACCATATAAAAAAATTCAAGTATTGCGCAAAAACAAATCTAAAGTAATTTTTCATTTATATGAGAAGTTAGTACCATATCTCACGGGGCGGAGCCTAACATCCTTTCTCCTGCACCTTCCTACCGGCAAATCTTTTTATTGTACATTATTAGCATAATAGGGCCGTTGTAATTTTGGCAAACATTCTTTTGGGGCAGAAGTAGTTCAAGAAGCTATCGCACCTCATTTACTTGAAACAACGTTAGCTTAAAATTCTCAAAAAATAGTTTTTGTAAGGGTTCGTTTCCTTAAAATAAAAGAATGAGCAAACACTTCTAAACTGCCTGTCAGAATGAGCAAACACGTCTAAACTGCCTGTCAGAATGAGCAAACACGTCTAAACGGGCTACATGAAAGATATAAACTAAATTAAATCTTTGTTAAGAAAGATACTGTGGTAATTTTCTCGATGCTATTCTCAAAATATCATCTTGTAAGGGTTCGTTTCCATAGATTAAAAGAATGAGCAAAAACTTATATTAAAACTTTGTGAAAGAAAGCTAAGATTTTATGGGGTTACGTGGGTATGAGTGGGTAGGAATCACACAAACAGATAAATGAAAAGATAGGAATCAAAGCAGGTAGGAATCGAGCTAAAGCGGCGCCAAGTTTTACCCTGCATTAATACCACCAAAGTTTCCTACTTTACCTTGTAGCAAATAAGATTTAGAACCATCTCGTCTCCTAATTGCAAATTCCGGTAAGAAAATATGACAAAATTCCTATTCACTCCTATATATTATCATCGTGAGTCTTCCCTACCCCCCCTCAGCTCGGAGACTGCTTGTCTACTCAGCAAAATTGGAAATAGCTTTTCCATATAATAGGGTGGTGTCAGATCAAGAAGTATACATACAAACAAATGGTGTCCCAAGTTGTGTTTAAACAAACAATACGATATTGTAAAACAAAATTATTATTTCTACCATGGTTGAACTATGATTCGTGACTGATAAATCAAATGTTAGATGTAAAAGATGAATCCAAAAAGTTGCGGAAAATTCGAATTGACAAAAATTAAGAATAAAATTTTAATTCTGGTCCCAGACAGATAAACTACAGCCGTGCGATTTACACCTTTTCGACCTTGTAAACTTTCTAATGAGAAAACTAAAAGTTATTTAACAAATCACAAATTAGGATAGCAAGAAATTCATCGACAATTCAAGCTGTTACACTGAAATAACTACACATCTGCAGGATTCGCACACGAAGTTGTTACTGTTAATATCTGGCGAAGTAATAACGGCGCGCATTTGTATGCTGCGCGCTGTTCATTTGTTTATGGCGTGACGTCATAGACGTGCGGCCGGCGAGTGTGACGTCACAGCCGGTGGTGTAATGGCGGCCGGGTGCTCGCTCCAGAGCAGTCATTGTTCAGAGGTAAGACGTTCTTAACAGTGGTAGCACAACTCTTACATCATGGCCTCTGTTATGTAAAGCGTTAATACAGGTGCTTGTTCATCGAAATGGCCACCTAAACTTGCCAATGATGGGTGCTATGACAGTTTGAAAAAAATATTGGTATTTGGTGCGAACTTACTGAATTGCCGAAAACTAAACGTGCGTTAGCGATTCATCTTTCCTTGGCTGGAAGGGCTAGAGTAACCTTTTTAGAAATCAGTGTTGATGATTTAAAAAAGGATGATGGTGTTGAAATCTTGTTGGCGAAACTAGATGGACTGTTCTTACCCGAGAAGGGTCGTGGTGATTTGCTAAGGTGGAGTAAGTTAATATTTCAAGTGACAAGAGACAACATGAGATTGGACTTTCCTAAGATTGAGCCACTCGAAGCCTGTTCTCTAAAGTGTTATTTAACTGAGGGTGGTTCTCATGGAGCGTTTATTGTATTCCGGGAGGATGATAGTGGTGATTGTTCTCCAATCTACTGACATACTAGGAAAATCCGGCGTGTTGTCAAGTCAACATTGTCTGCTGAGACCTTCTTGAGTGCGCTGAAGTTGCAGTGTACATCGCTAGTATCATTGTTGAAATATCTCTCTGCGCTGGTGTGAACATTCATTGTTTTGTGGACAACAAGAGTTTGGTTGATGCTCTGTACTTTTCTAAAAATGTTGATGATCGAAGACTGAGAATTGATGTGGCTGTTATGCGCGATATGCTTCCTAGAAAGGATATAACATCGGTGACTTGGGTTGACACGTCACAACAACTAGCAGACAGTCTCACCAAGCGTGGAGCGTCCACCCAGCGGCTACCGGGCAGCTATCAGTAGAGACTAATGGTTGTTTACCAAGCCGCTTTCACTGCGAACAAGATCAGGCAGTGAAAGGAAGAAAAGACGAGTTGTGTTAATATCTGTCTGATTAATAATGGCGCGCATTTGTACGCTGCCCGCTGTTCATTTGATTATGACGTGGCGTAACGTCATAGCCGTGCAATCGGCAAGTGTGATGTCACAGCAGCTGATGTAATGGCTGGGAACAGTCGTTATGCAGAGGTAAGTGGGCGCACACGTTCATATCTTAATCAAAGAAAAACAAGCGCGTAAGATTAGAACACCATGATGTTACATTCAGAGAAACAGAGACGCCCTTGATTCGCATCCAATTATGTTTCTTTCAAAGAAAGACAAATGCGAAAGATTTTCACACAGTTACTTTCAAAGAACCACAAATGCAGCAGATTCGCACATCATCATGTTTCATTCAAAGAACTACTAACAGGCACGATTAGCACACCTTTATGTTACATTCTAGGAACCAAACATGTAAAAGATTTACACACCATTATGTTACCTTCAAAGAATCACATACAACCTAGATTTGCATACCATACAAAGAAGCACATGCGAGCAAATTAAGCAAACAATGATGCTCCATTGAAAGAACTACACTTGCGCATGATTCACAAACCATGATGCAACATTCCAATGCTACTCATGCGCAAGATTTGCACAACATGGTGTTACATTGAATAAAATACACATGTTCAAGATTCGATCAGCAAGATATTACATTTAGAAAACCACATACACCCTACATTCGCACACCATGATGTTTGATTAAATGAACCATAGACGCGCAAGATTTGCATACCATGATGTTACATTCAGAAAAAAACACAGACGAGAAAGATTCTCGCATCATCATGTTACATTCAAAGAATGTTAAGCAAAAGATTTGCGCACCATCATGTTACATTCAAAGAATGTCAGACAAAAGATTCGCGCACCATCATGTTACATTCAAATAATGCTAGGCAAAAGATTCACGCACCATCATGTTACATTCAAATAATGCTAGGCAAAAGATTCGCGCACCATCATGTTACATTCAAAGAATGTCAGGCAAAAGATTCGCGCACCATCATGCTACATTCAAAGAATGTCAGGCAAAAGATTCGCACACCATGATCTTATATTAAAAGAGCCATATAAGTACTAGATTCGCATATCATCATGTTTTATTCATAGAGCCACAAACATGAAAGATTCGCTCACCATGTTTTTATATTCAAAGAACCAGACAACCGTAAGATTCTCATACATGATGTTACATTCAAAGAACCACACACGACAAAAGTACACAACGTGATGTAAAATTCAAGGAAACACGGCATAGGTGGGCACATCAAGATATTGGATTCAAACAACATAAAGAGAGCCAGATTCGCATAAGGTGATGTTACACGCGCAAGATTCCACACCATTATATTTTAATATAAAAAAACTAAAAACACACATGATTTGAAAACCATGATGCTTCATTCAAGGAAACATATACGAGCAAGATTCGCACCGCATGATGTTATATTGAAAAAAAAGACGCATACGCAAGATTTTCACACCATGCGTTTCAACCACGAACCACAAAAGAGTAAGATTCGCACACCATGTGTTTCAACAAAGAACCACAAAAGAATAAGATTCGCACACCATGTGTTTCAACAAAGAACCACGAAGGTGTAAGGTTCGTACACCATGCTTTTCAAAAAAAGAACCACAAGAGAGCAAGATTCGCATACCATGATTTTATATTCAAAGTACCACACCCACGCAAGATTCGCACACCATGATCTTAAATTCAAAGAAACAGACACGCCCGAGATTAGAAGTACCTACATGGTGTTAGATACAAAAAAATACATATGTGCAAGACTCACACACCATGTTTCATTCAAAGAAACACACGCGCCTTTGATTCGCACACTATGATATTACTTTCGAAAAACCACATAGAAACAAGTGTTGCCCACCAAGACGTTATTTTCAAAGAGCCACACATGGGCAATATTCACACAAAATGATGTCAATTAAAAAAAAACACACAAGTGCATGATTCACAAACTATGATTTTACATTTGAAGAACCACACATAAACAAAGTTCGCACACCATGCTGTTACATTTACACAAGAATACACGCGCCTGATTTGCAAACCATGATGTGACATTCAAATAAACACATAAACGCAGGATTCACACACCATGATGATACATTAAGAGAATCATAAACACCTTTGATTCGCACACCGTGATGTTTCATCCAAAGAATTACATACGAGCAAATTTATCACACCATAATGTTGCATTCAAAGAAACACCTACACGCATGAATCCAACACCATGGTTTTTCATTCAAAGCACCAAACAAGGGCAAGATTCGCACACTATGATGTTGCATTCAAAGAAATACACATGTCCAAGATTCGCACACTATGATTTTACATTAAAGAATCACATACAAACAAGATTCTCACACCATGATGTTACATTCCAGGAAAGACACATGCGAAAGATTCACACATGATCTTTCAAAAGAAGCACTCATGTACAAGATTTACTCACAATGATCTTTGATTTAAAGAACCACACACATGAATGATTTGCACACCAAGATATTATATTTAAAGAACTACATATGCGCAAGATTCGAAAACCACGATGTTGCATACAAAGAACCAAATACGCGCAAGATTCGCACACCATGATATTTCAATCACAATGTTGGTACATTCAAAGAAGTACATTTTCACGAGATTCACGCCAAAAATCCAAATACGTTCTAGATTCGCACACCAATGATTTTAAATTCAGAGAACCTCACATGCGCAAGATTCGCACACCATGGCATTACATTCAAATAACCAATAAAGGCGCAAGATCCACATAACATGAATGATATTGCATTCAAAGAACCACATATGCGCCAAATTCGCATCCCATTATGTTACATTCAAAGAACCACACACGCACAAGATTCGCATACCATGATAACAAATTCAAAGAACCACATGATTCTCAAACCATGATGTTACAGTCAAATTACCACACACGCGCGAGATTCTCGAACCACCTTTTTACATTCAAAGAACCAGAGAAGCGCTCGATTCGCACACCAAGATGCAACTTCCAAAGAGCCACAGACGCGTAAGATTAGAACACCATGATATTACAGTCAAAGAACAACACACAAGCAAGATTTGCACACTATGATGTTTCTTTCAAAGAACCACATGCACAAGATTTGCAGACCATGCTGTTTGATTTCTAGAACAAACCGCGCACAATGTTTGTTTTATTCAAAGAACCACACATGCGTAAGATTCGCACACAATGTTCTTTGATTCAAAGAACCACACATACGCAAGAATCGCGCACAATTTTGTTTCATTCAAAGAACCACACTGTTGTGGTATAGCAAAGACCGAAGGGTGGTGTAGGTACGTATAGGTTTGGTACGTACTTCAAAACTCCGTGATTAAATTTTCTCTCTAAGAGACCTATATTTGATTATTATTAGTACGTTATTTTAATCTTTGAGGGTTTCTAGTGCCATGCGCAGCGTTTCGAGAATTGAATTAAATACTTCTAAGAAACAAGACCTTTAATAAAAACATGAACCAAAAATTGAAATCTAACAAACAAACTACACAGTTTTGAATTAAACAAGTTTAAGTGAGGCTTACTAAATTACACAATTGAATATACAGTAATGGTTGACCCAAAGCTCACTTTAATATTGAACGCTAATTGACCTTCAAAGAAACAGATAATGAGATTTAATTACCTTTAAAACCTCACACGAGAATCGGGTTTGAGACTGACCTTGGCCGCAATTTTTATGTAACCTCAAGAATGTTGTTTTCGGGGCGGCGCGTGGACGTTTTTACTGCCACCCCAGATGGCTGTCTGGCGCGAGGATAACTTTAAAGCCACAGGTGAATTCGGAGTGTACGACGGATGGCGTTCAGCACGTTGTCTTGGTAAGGCGATTTCAACAACGGGACAGGGAAAGTAGGTTCTTCCACTCTTCGGGTTAATCTGGAAATAATTCGCACTGCCGAGCGATGAGCAAACGAGGGCATCCTTTGACGAAGGGGAGTGCTTGAGGTAGTTCACTTTAGAGTATTCCTCAATAGCAAGGACTATCTGTGTTTTGGGGTACACCAGGATAGGGGGTTTCTCTGATGAGAAATAGTTAAGCTTGTTTATAAAGTTAAGTTAACTTAAAATTCGGTATGATCACCAGGAACTGGCTCAGCATGAGCTTCTTTTGTGTTCCTTTCGTAGAGTTGCCGGGCACTCGCCGGACTTCGTTGTCCTGATCGCAAACTCGATCTTCCTGAGACCAAATGCTTAATTTTCGGTATGACCACCAGGAACTGGCTCACAATGAGCTTCTTTTGTGTCCCTTTCGTTGGTTTGCTAGGCACATATGCCGGAATTCGCTGTCTCGATGACTCTCTCGAACTTCCAAGTTCTTCTGCAGTTATTGGATTATATACTTCGCCACCCCACTAGGGGTAGGGGAAAGGGGGGGGGGGATAAGGACGGCGGTCTTTAGTCTCCTTCTCTAACGGTTTTTCTCAGAGCGTCTTTCACTTAGCCCTAAATGCACCTTCTGGCTTTAGGCCGACGCTCTTCTAATTTCGTTTATGTAGTGAAATTAAATATCAACTCTTAGGGGAAATATTGCCGATTTAACCAATGTTAGGCTCACCGGGGTCCGACATGTGATGATTAGCTCATTATGTGGTTTTGGGTGGCCTTTCTGGTTATCCTCGAGGCGAGGGGAGAGGAGGGGAGGAGCTAAGTAATAGGATTAAGCCGCCAAAATGCCAGGACGTTGTGGTTAAGGAAGAGGGCTTCAGTTGTGAGGGTGTGATATCTATTTCCCTACACACACATACGCAAGAATCGCACACAATGATGTTTCCTTCAAAGAATAACAAATACTCAAGATTAACACACCTTGATGCTTCAATCAAAGAACCACACATTCGCAAGCTTCGCATGTCATGTGATTCAGAGAATCACAAGACTTAAATTCGCCCACCATGATATTTCATTCAAAGAACGAACACATGCGAATTTCGCACATCATGATGTTTCTTAAAAAAAACTCTCATGGGTAAGATTCGCACACATAGATATTTCCTTCAAAGAACAACACATGCGCAAAATTCGCACATCAGGTGTTTAGATTGAACATCAAGTTGACACAATGAATTATATTCAATTAAGCGACTCCGGGTATATTCAAATAGCAGTGTCTATTATACTTGTAACGTGAAGAAATCAGTTTCCTCAATCATCCCATAAGATTACTAAAGTAATTAGTGGAAGATATTTCCAGATTTGTAAATGGGCTGATAAATTTGTTGTTAATTTTTAATTTCCAGATAATTCTTCCAACAAAAAGCAAAACACGTCAATGCCTCTCTCTTGATCCATTCTACATGTCCTACCCCCATTAAATATCGATATTAAATGCAAGGTTCGGATCTCTCAATTTATTATTTAACGCCCGCAAGAGTATCTAAACGTGTTTTTTTTAAAAAAGAGGCCGATGAAATGGTGGAGTTGGTGAAAGTGTGTGAAAAATAATAGGTCGAGTATAAAATTGTGGAGGTTATTTTGGCCACAAGGTACTTGTTGGGTGCGCAACTCATTTGAATCTGCCCTTTAACTATAATGCATGCAGTTGCCCGTACAAGGCACAATCATTCAGAGTTTAGTACTTAGAGATGATATAGATGCCCACCGACCACACTTTGGAGGAAATGTTGATGATAATGATACAAATTATACTTACACCTCGTCCTTGAGCGAATCTAGACTTTCTTTAAGATTTTCGATGTAGTTCTTGACCTGCGTAAGCATCGCAAGTCGCATTCGGGGGGAGAGGACAGGCAAGAGATCATTGTCCTCTTTACCCGATTCCGTCATACTAAAATAATCGGGGTTTTCACTAAAAGCTTGCATCGGTTGAAAGGTGGAATGGAGGGAGGGGTTAAAGGACGTCTTTCATACCACTGACAAATATTTCTGGCATGAAATGGTTAGAGAAATACAACAGGCTTTAGTAGACTCTTCCTTCCGATTTAAATCGAATCAATTATTCAGGAAATGATGGTCTGGCACAAAGAATTCAATTATCTGTCAGTTTGAACCAAGCTGCATTTTGCTTTCCGAGTAATCACACCATAGGTTATTCATTAACCTCAGATGTCTACGGTCTTCTTAAAAGAAAATATGCAAGGGAAGGTAAATCTGAAACACCATTAAATTTATTGCTATTCACTGAAATGCCTAAATTACCTAGCTGAATTTTGGTAAAAAATTATTATAGCGTCGTGAATGTAATTCAAACTTTGTAAATAACGGATTTTCCTCACATCGTTTTAATTTTTTTGCCTATTTGAAGCCTTCTTTAGTAGGTGGAGTACATTCAAACTAATATTTTAAGGTGCTTAGACAATAATTAACAAAGTTGCGCATAAAAACGTTGACGTGCTCACGGGTAGTCCCCGAGACCTAACTCTTCAATGAAGCAAAGCCGCAGGAAGGAAGGAATCGGTAGTGAGCTCTCGGTACACGCGCCGAAAACAGAGTGAAGACGAGATCCCATCGGCAATAAGTTTTCGTGAATCACAAGGGTCTCTGATGGCATGAGTTCATGAGTTTCACCAACGTTTCTTTGTGACCGCCCAGTGGCTTCTTACGACCAATCATACTTAGCGTTTCAACCAGAGTCGACGGATTTTAGCCAATCGCCCGCTTTCTTCGAACAAATCGATATTCCTCAGTATTCATAACTGTGTACACAAACATCTGAACGGAATCGCATTTACTTTCTAAAACGTAATGGTGCTTTAAATTGACTTAATAATGATGATAGCGCTAATATGACAGTAATTAATAGCCTGCATTAAGTCTTGGATGCCCGGAGCTAACAGCCGGAATAACTTAGTGTGCACAGGCGATCGTTTCAAACACACCAGATCAGGAGGATAGAGAAAATTAACGAACGAATTACCGATATATCACTTTTCCATTTTTTTTTTAATCCTTTCCATCACGCATTTCTCTCCAAGGCAGATGATGGCTAGTCATAAAAGGTGATTAAAGATGGGTTAGGAAAATAGGAAAGGCTAAAAAAAAAGTCTCCACTCAAGAAAAAAAAGAGTATTAAAAAAGTTTGCTGCCATCCTTCTGTCTCTGAAGACAATGGTGTTTGCGCCAAGGATGGATCAGTTCGTGCTTACTTTGCAGCTTTTGGTGTGGCAGTACAGCCCGATTGTGTCACGACAATCTCTGGTGTAATTACTGCAAGTGTACTCTACGCATTTTGGGGTGTTGATGGTTCAGCTCTATATCGTCTACGTTCTCTCCTCTCTTCCCACTACTCTTCGTTCCGTTTCCCGAGAATCTGGGCGGCAGTTCCGCGCAATTCTTGATCCGCCGCTGTCTGTCCAGCTTCCCTCTCTGAGGAAAGCTAGTGGCAAGTTCTCCATACATAATATTATTGGGATTCTGAAGTCCTGCGTGCGGCTGAAGTGACCAAGCCAGTGCATGCACATTTGGGTGAATTGTGTGATATTGCTAACCGATACCGCGGATCTTTTTGAGATAGCGTAGGTGGAAGGCATTGGGTATGCGACCATGGTAAGAGTGTAGAATCCACGCAGGCTTCGCGCACCTTCATTTTTGTGTAGATAATGAGCATTGAGGTGTTCCATGTTCTCTTGGTCAGGAAGGCCATCGTTATTGATGCCTTACTAATTCACGTACGGTTTGTACCAGCAATTCGCGCAGTTTGATACCTACCCACGTGGTCACCCCCAGTTTAATGGTCCGCTACAACATATGACAACTACCGCAAAAGTCATAAATCAGGACTCCATCCGGTGACTATAGAAATTAAACGTGGAAACCAGTACCTTCCCTTCCCCCTTCTCCTTTACAATTAACGAAAATATACAAGTTTCTCGATTTCAGCAAGTATAAACAAAGATTAACAAAAAGACGGCTCATTTTTGAGATGGGAGTAGTAATCTCTTATATTCGATTTTTGAGTTTTTAAACAAGCTGCGAGAATGTACCAGGCATTGGGTCATTAGTAGAATATCCTCGGGTAAATATCCGGAAAGCACCGAGGTAACTTCAAACTCCAGAAAAGCACTTAAAACTTAATGTCCAAGGACAAATGCGTTTCCATCATTCTAATTTTCCCCGACATTTCGATTCATGACGATACAAGTCAGTGAATGAAGACTAATTCCTGACCCTTTCCACTCAGACTGCTTCTTTCGGTACCTATCGTAATCAACGGTACCATTTAATTATTTAATTTCAATTTAAAACCAACGAAGGCATCACCCACAAAAAAAAGTATGTACAGAGAAATCTGTAGTGAAAGTGTGGAAGATAGAGGAAGTGAAAATTCGTAGAAGATACAATAGTTCTGGCAGGGATGACACACAATCCTCCAGATGTAGGCTGCAGTATGCCCTTGACCCACAATTTGGAGACCAAGGATGCTATGGAAGTAGAGGAGTGAAGTGATGGTCCCGGTGCAAGTTTAAATCCATTGACACGAAAGATTAACAAAGAGGGATGATGCTACCAAAAGCTGCTCGCATCTGGTGTTGCCCCGTCTAGACTGTCACAGCGGCACGCACTCTCGACCCAGAGCTCGTGCTAATTTGAAACTAGACTGAAACTTCCTAGGCTTTATTTATTCTAGACATGCCCATTTTTGCCCAATTTATTTACATACCCTTCTCATTTCTTTGTTGAGCGGTGGTTATTTTTGCAGGCTAGTTGGCGGCCATCTTTCGTTCAAATACCTGGTCACCCCTTGCTATTCGCTCTGGAGGGGGGTGCAGGCATTTAAAATCAGTTTCTTATCACTCCTCTTCCCTTTTAGCCCCCCAATTTTTGTCTCCTATTACTCTCACATGCAAAGGGGTGTCAATTAAGGCATGGAAACACCGATGCAGCTGAAACCTGAAGAATCGCATGCCCTCCCGCCCTCAATACCTGCAGGAGGATTTGCATTTATACATCTTCTACATTATTTCACTCACTAC
Organism: Ceratothoa steindachneri; assembly: GCA_963969495.1. Classification (NCBI taxonomy): domain Eukaryota; kingdom Metazoa; phylum Arthropoda; class Malacostraca; order Isopoda; family Cymothoidae; genus Ceratothoa; species Ceratothoa steindachneri. Next base: position 158,272,166 of record OZ018324.1, on the reverse strand, counting down.
ATCTTCACCATTTTTTTTGCAGATCTCTTCTTATAAATTTTCAACGGAAAATGCCCTCGTTGGTTTTGGCTTTAAATTTTGGGAAAGAGTCGCATCATCACTTCGCTCCTGAGGCCACTGTTCTAACCACTAAGCTTCAGTCCATCTCCTCTTTAAAAGATGCCCTCAGATAGCCTCTTCACCTACGGTCGGGGTTGCCTTTTGACCCTGCAGAAATCATGCAACATGGTTGGCTTCTAAGAATCAGACGGCGCCACCTTTTAATCCTGCCATCTGGTTTGCTTTTGAACACTGCAATTTGGGTTGCCTTTTAACTTTTGACTATGGGTTGCCTTTGAACTCCTCATTCTAGCTTCCCTTTCACCCTGTGGTCGGGGTTACCTTTTAACCCTGCAGAAGGGGTAGCTAAAAATCAGAGGTGGGGGAACTTTTGTAGATATTACCCCATAACACCTCTTTTGTACAGCGACAATTACCCCAGCACATGAAAGTCCACAAAATCTGAGAAACAAAAAGAATTGAAATTCCCCAAAAGTTTATTGAATCCATTCCTAGGGAGAATTCAGTCATGCAAGATGAAAATTGTGCATTATACACGATAAAGCATCTTTAAAAATAACAGACAAAATTTCCAATATAATAAAATGAAAAATAAAATAAATGCATGCAATAAGAAAATAGAAGCAGACAAATTTAATAATAATCTCATTAGGGAACTAAAGATCTTTTTGAAAACTTTTTTTACTTCAGGGGTTGGAGATATGGTTTCATTTCTTATACAAGATCAAAATTACGGCTATTTTTTTATTATTCCAAACAGCCTATTTCTGTTCTTCTTTTTTTAAGTTAATGAGATTGGAAAATCTTTTGTTGGGAAAATATGTAGTTGCAAACAGCAGCAGATGTTTTGTCGCTTCTTTATGAGCAATTATGAAAGCCTTTGCAGCTCTTGACATCAAAAAAAGGACAAACCGCGCTGTTCTGAAATTGAATGCGTGCTTCATTGTTGGTACAATAGAGAAACTTTGATCCAAACAATGAAATCATTTCCTAGCTTACAATAATATGATTTTTTCCTCTGCAATTGTTTGTTAGATCTATTCACATAAAAAAATATCAGCTAAATATGAAATCTGTGCGACCCAAGACGAGTTTGCTAACTTATCTGCTGCGAGGACATACTTTGGATCAACTATAAAAATTTCATGTTCACTTTTGAGAGCCCATCCTCGATTCAAAACCTTTCCACGTGAAACTACTTCACTTCTGTGTGATAAAGTAGGAGTGAATATTTCGCCTCTCCATCCTCACTTAATTCACGAAAGGCGTGTGTTTAGTGCAGATCCTTAGAGAACATTGCCAACCTTGATAACATCAGCCATGCTAGCTTTCCGTGCAGGTTCCAAATGCTTCATAACAAGTGCCTGGTGATGAATCAAACAGTAGGTCATTTCAATTTTTGGATTCTCCTCTCTGCCCAAAAGAAACTGATATGACCCAATATTGCTAGACTGCAAACAAAAGACATTGCAATGCAGTTTTCCCACTTTAAGTTAACACTTGGTATTTTTAGGTATTCATTAACTTGTTGAATACGTCAATGCCACGAGCTCTCAACTCGAGGGGAGAACGAAACAAGATTTCCTCTTCAATTGCATCAGAACCTTTGTAGCGAAGGCGTATCATCACCTGCGTATTGCTTCTGAAATCTGTACATAGTCTTATCAAGTTGAATAGCAAAATATTTGCTCTTTTTTATTGAATAAATCACTTGTGCACTCGCATTTTCTGGTAAGATTTTGTAAACAAGGGCACTGAATTCACTCTCATGGCTTGTTTTTGGCCACACATGATGCCTTGACACTCGTGGTGGGTGTTACCAGCCGCTGGAATCCTTGCCCATTGTACATTATTTCCAATTTAAGAAATTGTCCTCACGAATTGTGTTTTATTTTTATTAAGAAACTTTAAATTATTTGGTAGAAAAATATAACTTTCATATTTTGCCTCGCTTATCCTCCTCCATAACCCAATATTTTAAGAACGAGATTTTTTGAAGGTTTAAATAAGATTTTTCTTTTAGTTCGGTTGTCACTTAACTATACTTAAATTTTTATCAAAGTTATTTTTAATCATTCCTTTATAATAGAGAAAAACAAGAGGAGCAACTTCGCCGCTCCTCCTTACAGAAGGAGCTTGCGCTTCGCTGGCAGATTTTCGGTCTGTGTCCTATCATGATTCTTTTTTTTTTCCATCTATATTTGCTCTAATAATTTCCATGCCCAAATTTTAATCAATTTTCTGAACTTCGCCATTTGTAATTCTTTTAATTTTTAAAAATTCAGAAAAATTCGATCCTTATATTTATTTCTGAACTTCATTTTATTTTTTTATATTATAAAGGAATTATTAGAACTTTGATAAAAAAAATAAATATACTTAGGTGACAACCGAACTGAAAGAAAAAAATCTTATTCAAAACTTCAAAAAATCTCGTTCTTAGAATATAGGGTTATGGATAAAATGGTGAAGTTCAGAAATAAATATAAGTATCGAATTTTTCTGAATTTTTTTTAAAACTAAAAGAATTAAAAATGGTGAAGTTCAGAAAATTTATTAAAATTTGGGTATGGAAATTATTTGAGCAAATATAGATGGAGAAAAAAAAGAATCATGATAGGCCGTAGGACACAGACCGAAAGTCTGTCAGCGAAGCGCAAGCTCCTTCTGTAAGGACGAGTGGCGAAGCTGCTCCTCTTGTTGAATAATAATTTAATTTTTGTGCAATTTTATTTATGAGCTTTTATTACCCAGGAGATCTTCATTTTTACCTGATTTGGGGTAATTTACCCCGGTTCGCCGACCTCTGCTTTAAATCATACAGAATGGTTGGCTTCTAACAATGCAGACGGCGCCACCTTTTAATCCTGCAATCTGGTTTGCTTTTTAACGAAGCAGTTTTGGTTGCCTTTTAACTTTTGACTATGAGTTGCCTTCTAACTCTTCACTGTAGCTTCTCTTTTAACTCTGCAGTCTGGATTGCCTTTTAAACCTGGACTCTGGGTTGACTTTTAGCTCTTCAGTCTTGACTTCCTCTTAACACTAGAGTCTGCGTTGCCGACTCTTGGTTGCATTTTAACTCTTCAGCATGACATGCCTTTTAACTCTGCAGTTTTGACTGCCTCCTAACACTGGACTCTGCGTTACCTTTTAACTCTGCAGTTTTGACTGCCTCCTTACACTGGACTCTGCGTTACCTTTTAACTCTGCAGTCTGGTTTGTCTTTTAACCCGACAGTTTGGATTGTTTTTTTAACTTGCAGTCAGGGGTGCCTTTTAACTCTGCAGTCTGGGTTGTTTGTTAACGCTCCAGTCTTTGTCGTCTTTAACCCTACACTCTGAGTTAACTTTTAACTCCGTACTCTTGTTTATATTTAACCCTGCAGTCTGAGTTACATTTTAACTCTAAAGTGTCTGTTGCATTTTAAATTATGCAGTCTGGCGTTCCTTAAACCCTGCAGTTCCGGTTATATTTTAACTGCAGTCGAGGTTGTATTTTAAGCCCCAAGAAAGGATTGCCTTTTATCACTGTTGTCATCGTTGATTTTTAACTGCGAAGAATGGGTAGTTTTTTAACCCTGTATTATGGGTTGTCTTTTACCCTTGAAATCTGGGCTAACTTTTAACCCTGGACACTAGGTTGCCTTTTAACTATGAGTGTCGTGGTATATGAAGGACCGAGTGATGGCTGGAATTCGTACGTATGGGTTGTTTACGTACTTCACCAAACTCCTGGATTACGTTTTACCTCTAAGAATGCTATATATTTTTGATTATGTTATGATTGATTATTCTTATCTGATAAGAATAATGACATACTTGAAATTATAGTGATGGTTGACCCACAGCTCACTTGAATAAAAAAATGCAAACGTACTTTACAGGATCGGATACCGGGGTTTAATTACCTTTATAGATCCCTCTTGAATCAGGTTTGAGTCTGACCTTGAACTCAATGGTTAGGTCACCCAAGGAATGTTGTTTCCAGGCCGACGTGTGACACTTGTCCAGATGTCTTCTTTCGGGAGAAATAGCTTTAAAACTACAAAGGACTTTGGCGCGTGTAGCAGATGGGAAAGCCACACGCTTTCGGCAGGAAATGATCTCACCGCGGGGCCGTGACAGAATGTTTCTTTCTTCTCTTCGGATTACTCTGGAGAATAATACTTCGCACTGGCTAGCGATGAGCCAATGCTTGAATCCTTTGCTCAGGGGAGTGCTGGAGGGAGTTCACTCGGGGTCTTCCTCAAGGGCAAAGACTGTTTCTGTTCTTTGGGATACAACAGGATAGGGGGTTTCTCGGGTGAGAGTAAGTTAAACTTGCTTCTTAAATCAAGTTAACTTAAAGTTCGGGGTGACCACCAGGAACGGTCTCGAGGATGAGCTTCTTCTTCTTAAATCCGGTATTCCTCAAGGGTGAGGACTATCTCGGTGCTTTGGGCTACACCAGGATAGGGGGGAGGGGTTCTGACGAGAGTAAGTTGAACTTGATCAAGTTAACTTAAAGTTAGGTGTGATCACCAGGAACTAGCTCCGGATGAGCTGCTCCTTAGTTCCTTCTGTTGGTAGCCCATCTTCTTGCCGGGGACTTCGTAGCCTTGCTGACTCACGTATTCTACCTCGTTTTTCCAAAGATATTTGCTTTTATACGTCGTCACCCCACTGGGGTAGGGGTAGGAGGGGGGAGGGGATTTGTGGACAGGCCGCATGGAGGTTCTTCTTTCAAAGTTTTTTCTCAGAGCGTCGTACCTCTGGTCCTGAGGGACCTTCTGGCTTTAGGGCGACGCTCCTCTAATTTCGCCGCTGAGGTGAAATTGAATACCCCCTCTTAGGGAAAATCTTCTGTTCTTAACTTATAATCGGGTCTCGGGACCGACCTGAGCTGATTAGCGCATTCTGTGGTCTCGGCCGGCCGTTCAGCTTTTCATCGGGATGAGGGTCGAGAAGGAAGGAGGTTCAGTGGGCGAGCTACGGCGTCTCCACTGCCGGGATGTTGTGGTTAACGATCAGATGCTCCCTCACACGAGCATCTATTCTCTTACAATGAGGTCTGGACTGCCTTTTAACTCTGCAGCCTGGGTTAGCTTTTAACCTTGCAGTCTGGGTTGCATTTTTAACACGGCAATCTTTGTTGTCTTTTAACACTGTGATATAGGTTGGCTTTTAACTCTGTAGTCTAGGTTGTCTTTTAACCCTGCGGTCCGAGTTAGCATCTTACGAACTTGAGAAGGAGAAGTAAAACGGTATAATGTAAAGCCATTAAAGGGGGCTACTTATTTCAGGTTAATAAGGGCATGCGACTGATCGATTGTCTCGCCGTCTGCGACCACGTCCACCCCATTGTTGCGTCCTTGGAACCTTGAGATCTACCCGGGGATCTGGGCTACAAAATTTATTCCCAAAATCCTTCTCCTTTTGGCGACTTAGATCCCGTAGAGTCGGGTGAATGATGTTTATTTTAGCTAATTGCACAACTAATGTTTTTTTTTAATTGTAGACAAGGTTTGCCGTTCGAATAATGACATTCACATAAAGATTAGAATGACAATAGCTATCAAGTCCCTATTGGGCAGAGGAGAGGAAATAAATCATATTCTTTTACATGGATTTGTTTATATTTTTAAGAAGGAAAAAAATATTACGCAATCCGAGGAGGTCGAGCCAAGTAGGGGTAAGGGGATGGGGAGGAGAATGAACAAGAAAAAGATCAGCAGAGGAATGCAGAGAGAAGGGGATGGAGGTGGAATTCGTGTGAATAACTCAACAGTACATCGCCAGGCTCCACCTGGGGATGGTTCTAAGAGTGCTTAAATACACAGTTGCTAGGCCAAAGAATATTCAAACACGGCTACAAAAATATACTTTAATAGGACTAAAAATTACATGTACATATAGGGCAAGTTAAATCGCAATGCAATTAAATATTGACGGTTCACTGCTAAGATGATTAACACTATCAATTAAGTTTGAACCGAGGAATAATTAAATAATTAATGATTTTACAATTATGCAAGTTCTAGAGATAAGGGGATCATTGAGGGTCGACGCAGTAAAGGTGGGAGAGCGTGACGAAGTGGAGGTTAAATCCCTTTTACCTTGATGTGCGCGAGTAAGACCAGGTAGTTAAGTTCGACCTTAAACTTGTGGGCGTCTCACGGGATGCTTAATTCAACTTCGAGAAACTGAAGTTAGGGTGAAGGGGAGGGGGGGCTCTTATGCTTAAGAGGCAAACGGAGGGTGCTTCAGGGAAGGCTTTTCCGATCCTTAAAATCCGAAGACGTGGTGAGAAGGGTTGAAGCGCGCCTAACTATTTCCACGAACAAAACTGAGTGACGACTAGCTCTTCCTTGGCTCTTCGACAATCACTCAAATATTCTCTGGACAAGAATTTAGTCGATTTCGTCTCGATTAACGAAGACGTTAAGACTAACGGAGTGAACGGCGGCTTCAGACACAATCTGCATGTGAATTCTGAACTGTCGAATATATACCCCAAATTATCTAGACGGGGAGAGAGATTCATCGTCAACAGACTTCCTTAATTGCCTTGGGTCGCAATAAGGTTCTATAGCGCGAAGTCGCGATAGCCACTTAATGGTCTTTCCATTGTTCTAATTTAGAGGGGTCAACGGCGAACTGGGGAAGTCAGTGGGGGATGGGGGAAATTACTTCTCTCTTTCTTATTCTTCCACAAACCAGAGGGTCTCCTTTTGAGGAAAGTATATACGACGGCACAGTTGACATGAATCGCCTTTGTGATGGGAATCAAGAATAATTAGAATAAAAAAACAATTAACATCTTTGGGATATTTTTGTTGGAACGCAAAATGACGAAAGAATAAGAAAATATGCCGACATTATTTGTCATTTTTTAGATTCAAATAAATAATACTTCAACACCACGTTGACATCTTGATACTGCATAAGATATATCTGGGAAGGATCCTGATCTAGCTGTCCTAAAAGAAATTGTTTTGGGGGCATTTGCGTTTTTGCTCTACAAATTTCAAAACAGAAATAAAATCTTATCGAGGTTTAATATCAGATTTTAGGGATAAAGAGAAAAAAGTGAGTTAGGAGTACAAAACTTTTTCCCTTCGAATTTCAAGCGAAAGAGCAACGATAGAAAATATGGCAGGAAGATGGTGAGGAGATATTTGTAAAATGGTGAAGTTAGAGGAAGTGAAAATGCGTGAAAAACATATAGCCGAACATCCTCTTATACGCATTGGAATCTGGAGGACAAACTTAGGGCATTGGGTCTTAAAGCGCACATAATCTTCCAGATGTAAACCGCACAATGATTGCCAAGGTTTGACCTGACATCGCAGTGTGGGTGCGCTAAAGGATCGATTGGGGAGGGGGGCTGTTAGAGAAAAGGGCAGGAAGAATCAACACCAAACTGGAGCCAGGGTGGAGGGAAGATTTCCACCTCCCGAACTCAACAGGGATGAATAGACGGAAATGGCAAAAAAGGGGTAAAATGGAAATATTTTGAAGGAATAAATCCCAGGTAGTCTCAGTCTAGTTTCATACCACCGAGGGCACTAGGGCAGGGAGGGTGTGCCGTTCCTATATCTACCTGATGAAACAGTCTACATGCCTTCCCCCCTTATGGGGAAGGGGATGAGGACGAACCGAACAAATTCGTAAGGCAATCCAAAATACATCTTCTTCCTTCCGCTAAAATTGGACTAATCTAGAAATCCCGAGACGAAGGGAAGGAAGGAGTTTCCTCGATGTCAGACCAGATTAAATATGCAAAAGAAGCTCTGAAAAGGTGTTTGCATCTGTTTTACAACTGACATCAAATTTCCCACTTCTCGATGTGGGAAATCTCATTTGAATGCTCCATATCGGAGAGATGTCGGAGACGAGATGGGAAGAATTTACGAAAATGTCCCCGGGCGTGAGTGAAATTCACCAATGCCAATCAGGTCGCACCCCCTCAATGGGGCAAGGTTATTAAAAATAAATAAATGATAAACTCTCATTATAGAAAAGAGGTAGACGTGGGGGAGGTGGTGATGGGAGGAGAAGGCTCAGTTTAGTTTACTGTAATAATGTTATTCTCCAACTGAGTCATCCTACCTCAACTCACTGCCAAAGCCTTATCTCTAAAATGGAGTTGCGTGTATTTTCCCCAGATTACAGTGGGCAAATGGAAAAGCCGCGGGGAAGACCTGAATATATATGTATATATATTCTATACCCGTCATTGCCCGGGTAAAATATAAGTTTGGAAATTAAGTAAGAGTTTTTATCCCTGTCGCAAATAAATACAGATGACGATGCGTTATGAGAGAGCAACGTTGTGGCCAAAGAAACTGATCGATCGTCTTATCTATAACTCTATAATTTAGGATTTTTGTTCTCTCTTGATTTGGATGTCCTTGTGTAAGAGGAAGGGGGGACTCGAGAAGAGGTGGGAGGGGAGGGGAGGGGAAGGGAAGATAGGGGGCTAAAATTTTTCTCTTGGTTTGGATATCCTTTTTTAAGGAGGGAAGAAGGGAGGAGGGGAAATATAGGGGGGGGGGAGAAGGGAAAGGGAGAGAGAGGTGAGATAGGGGGATGGAAAGGGGGGAGGTGGAATGAGAAGGAGAGAGGGGGAGATGGGCGGAGAGATGGGTGGAAGAGATGGGGGAGATATGGAGGGAGAGAAGGGGGTGGAGGGGAAATATAGGAGGTAGAGAAGGGAGAGAGGGGAGATCGGGGGATAGAAAGGGGGAGGGTTAGGGGGAAGTGGGAAGGAGAGAGGGAGAAAATGGAGAGAATGGAGTAGAGAATTGTTGGGGTGAATAGGGGGGGGAGAGAATGGAAGGAGAATGGGGGATAGAGGGGGAAGATGGGGGAGCGTTAGAACATGATTGTTTGATTCCTATAAATGGACACACACACGTCCAAACTTCACTTATATATATATATATATATATATATATATATATATATATATATATATATATATATATATATATATATATATATATGTGTGTGTGTGTGTGTGTGTGTGTGTGTGGAAAACTCACAAAATATCGCGTGAGTAAGCAATAAATGCAACAAAGCCCACAGAAAAAATTAATACGAGAATTCCAAGTACTTTCGAACTTTATTTCGAGTTCTATATCAAGGAATAACAAAAGTATTGAAAATTGTAATATTTATAAGGATGATACAGAGGAGAGGGAACGCCCACAAAAACAACAAAAAACCAATCAACAAAATGAATTAATATGAAATGGAAACCTTAGGAGGAGAGGAGATAAATGCAAACTAAGATCATTAAATCAGGTAAATTCAAAAGACTAAAGGTTGACAAGAGGATTAAAATAACCACTATGCAATTAAGGAGGGAGAAAATCTGAGCGAGAGATTAACATCAGAGGTCAGGATTGAAAAACCAAGGTAGAATAAGTACAAATGCTCTAAAGAATTGACACAAACGAAAATAAATACACAGACATAAACATAAGGCTACATAGATGCACAAAATATAAAATTAAATAGCTTATTAAGATTAATATAAATATTTAGTCTCAAATTAAAGGTTTCTACAGTGCATTGTGAATATAATTTAAAAAATAACCATTGAGTTTATATAAGACAGGACTTAAATTATAATTTGGGAATTTACTAATAAGGGGCGATTCAATGATATTTGTGGAAATTGTATCGTTATTATGACAGATGATTTTAGCAGAATTCCAATCAATATTGTGATTAAGATATGACATATGAACATAAAATGAGCTGCTTTCTGCCCCGCGACGGACATTATATTTATGCTGAGGAATTCGTTTTTTTAAACATTTACCTGATTGCCCAAAGTAATATTTAGAGCAATCGATACATTTTACGCAATGTTCATTACAATAGGGGAAGGGGCGTTCTTGACTAATAGTTTAGAGATAGTATTATTAGTGTTAAATACTACGCAAATGCATAGAGATTTTAAAATACGAGGGAGAGAAGCAAAGGATAGATTAAAAGGAAGTACAAGAGTATCCTTGTTATTAAAAGGCGCAGGAGGTGCAAAACGATGAAAAGACTCTTTAGCTAACTGAAGGCATTTATAAACAAAATGAAAAGGATAGCAAAGTTTATGGCCGATGTCAAAATTTTTGGAAACTTCAGAGTCAAAGAATTCAGGACTAACCACACGAAGGGGGCGGAGAAACATTGAAATAAAAATTGATCCTTTGACTTTAATATGGTGAGAGGAGTAAAAGTGAATATAAGAAGAATTAGTTGGTTTCCGATAGACAGTATTTATAACCAGAAGGCGTGTGGTGTATTAATAATAAATCAAGGAAAGGAATACTTCCATTCTGTTCTATTTCAAGGGTAAATTTGATGGAAGGTACAAGGGAATTAAGTTTGTTTAAAGAAAGAAAACTATTTTCAGAATTGGGCCACAAGCAGAGGATATCATCAATATAGCAAAACCAGATTATAGGAAAATCTACAAATAGAGGGGAGGTAAACCGTTTCGAAAAATTCCATATATAAGTTAGATAAAGCGGGGGATAAACAATTAATTATCCATAGCTAAACCAAATTTTTGGCGGAAGAATTTACCATTGAAAGTATATGCACATTCTTTGGTACAGAGGGAGATAAGTTCTAAGAATAAATTAGGGGGTTGATAAAGAATTCGAAATAAAGTTCGAAAGTACTTGGAATCCTCGTATTAATTTTCCCTGTGGGCTTTGTTGCATATATATATATATATATATATATATCAGTGGCGACTCCAGCACTCGGGCTTTTCGGGCTTAGCCCGAGTATAAATTTAATAAAGTGAATGGAGAGATGTGGGAGAGAATGGGGTGATAATGGGGGAGCGTTAGAACATAATTGTTTGATTCCTATAAATGGATATACACACATACACACATACAGACTTTACTTTTATTATCTATATATATATATATATATATATATATATATATATATATATATATATATATATATATATATATATATATATATATGTATATCAATATATATAAATATATATAATTTAATATAGTGAACGTGTATTTGCAATCTGATTTACATAATTTCTGCCAACACGGACTTTAAGTAAGTAATTGCAGCAAATAACTCAAGCTCCATTTATTGAGCCTGTTCACAGTTCATATATTTTCGTTCAGCCTCTGGCGGTCGTCTTAGAGGTGCCATGTGTCAAAAAATATCATTCGTAGCAGACGTTCTCTCGTCATCGTTCACACCTGCTTGACTCGGGCTCAGAAGTTACAGCCACAGTTGTTATCTATAATCGTAAAAATTAAAAGTAATTAAAATTAAATGTTTTCTTGAAAGAATAGATTTCTATAGAGATTAGGATTTAAATTCCAATCTATGAAAGGTTTCCGTTTTACAATATTCCTAAAGGAACGAAAAAATATCCAGCAACTCGGACTAATGGAGCGAGCCTGGTAGTTGTAAAATACTAACTGGCATCTCTCGGTTAGAGTACAGACAAGCGACAGTCAGATCGATCTCTGACTAATGCTTGTTGTGCAGGCCGCTGTCGTTATTTGATTGTTGTTATTCTGTGTGTTTGTGTGTAAAGATCAGTTGCGTTTTGCAGAGTTGCTTTATTTTTACCCTTAACCTAGAAATGGATAAAGATATAGTGCTCGTATTTCCATCGTGAAAATCATTTTGAACGCCTTGGACAGGAAGAAGGAGCTGCACGACAGGATATTATACGAGTTCGTCATCAAACAAAGACAACTGAAGTTCACCTTACAGCAAAAGGTTCATATCAGCAATAGGAGCATTATAATCTATAATGTCTTGTATTGTCCTGTCTAGGGCTTCTAAGGCCACTGCATCAGGTACACGGCGTTGCCCGGGTAAAAAAAAATCAAATAGGTTGCAATTCTTATATTTATCAAAAAAATTCTTTAACCAATGCTACATCACAACACTTTGTAGACAATATCGTTCGTCTTTCCTTGAGGTGTATGGACAAATAGGTTGCTTTTGTTTCCCACAAATGAAAAACGATGTAAGATCAAACTAACCTGTCTCTCGCGGTTCTGAGTCTAGCTCACGTTCCCTAGACCGAGCAAACTGGGCAAATTTGAAAAAAGACCCGTAGCTCCATTAGTGGGCCACTGAGAGAATCGGAACTACTTCCGTCGTCTTCCTTCTAACCTTTCTTCATATAAATAGACAGACAGATACTCACACAGAGATAGACTTCATTTTTTTTTATCAATGATATTTAGAGGTCGCCCCACTTTTAATCTTTTCTTTTTTCTTCTTATTTTCATGTTATGTCAATCAGTACTCGTTCGAGCCCCGAGTTTTGGCTTTTCGGGAAGCCTATTGATTTCCGACTCTGATGAAGGATGAGAATCAGAAGCAGTTCATCTTCGGTCATATTCACGAACACCGAATGGCCATCCCGACACCCTCAAAGACCAGCCTGACGAAGAAAAAGTAAAAAGGGGGGCGACTCCTAAATGCTGAGATAGAGAATTTTACGTGTAATTCCTTTTCGTGAAGTGTAATAAAATTAGTCCTGTGGAGAGAATATATATATATATATATATATATATATATATATATATATATATATATATATATATATATATATATATATATGGAGAAGTGATACACAGAAACAAGATAGACGAGATCCTACAGGAGGTCACCCAGAGAAAATCAAAGATAAAAAAGAATATTGCCCGACAAGGACTCGAACCTCGACCTCTGGTTATCCAGACCAGCAGCGTTCTACTGACTGAGCTAACGCAACACAAAAGTCTGGCAACACATTTCATCAATTTAACTTTTTCGTTCGCACCTCCAGAGACCACCGCCTAAATGAAATCGGGCCTGTAAGGATGGAGAAGATATAATAAAAATGAAGTTTGTATGTCTGTGTGTGTGTAGGTCTGTCCATTTAAAGAAATCAAAAAATGCCATTCTAACCCTCTCCCTCTCCCCTCTCCCCCTTACGCTCCTATCTCATCCCACCCTCTCTCTCCCTCCCACTCTGCCTCCACTCTTTCCCATCTCTCCACTCTCTCTCCCACACTCTCCCCCCTCCCCCCCCTCTACATGAAAATTAACAGTCATTTCTGATACATTGGACAAAACGAAAGAGTTTTATCCTCAATATGAAAGTTAACATTGATTTCTTATATATGTTCAATACAATCTGAGTGAATAACTTTCAATATTCATAGTATAGTTTTTTCAATCTAGACAACGGGGGGTATTTCTACTAGTATATATATATATATATATATATATATATATATATATATATATATATATATATATATATATATATATAATGCAATAAAACCCCCACACGAGTAGACTAGAAAAAACATCACTGGAGGAGGTTTTCATCTATAAACGGCCATTTCCTAGTCTAATAATCAGAGCATAGCACTAAAGTAAAACTATAAAAAAACAACTAAAATAATCTATTGAAGTAACATCTTTAGGACTTTATTAAAGAATTCAGGACGATGGATTGTTCAAAATCATGAAAAGGTTACAGTAAATTCAGACTCCAAGTTAAAACAACAAATAACACCCCCACTGAAATAAGCAAAACTGCGCCTTGTGTATTTTCTTTTCAAACGAGGACAAAAACGCATTATGGAATTTACCAGGGTGAAGCCATGTTAATATTGGTTGGACGAAATAAAAACTGCCGTTCAAAGGAAAGAGGAATTCCGAAAGGATCGAATTCATTGAAGAAAGAGGGAAACTGACAGAGTCTCTTTAGAGACATTTCACAGACAACCAGAACAATTTCATTGTCTTTATGCCCTTCGGTAAATGTGAGTGAGCGCCCACAACCTCGAAGTTTTAGCCATGCTCTACACTGATCATACGTAAGTGAAACCTACCTGCGTGTGTACGCGAATACGTGATCGCCTTTAAAGAGGAAATAAACTTACATTCGTTGATTATATGAATAGACCTTTAAAAAATGTGTAGGTATAAGGTGGGAATTGTGAAGAGGGGGGTTTATAAGCTCGGTATGATCCGAGTCTTTTTCGGGTGAGGGGTGATAGCCGAGTGGATTAAGCCTCCCGTCCACTGATCTCAGCGATGCGGTGTCAGTAGTTTGAATCTCGTTACTCATTTGAAGCTTCTTTCTTTTCCGAAGAGTCATTTTCTTCCCTAAGACCTCAAAGGAGTGGATGAAGTAGTGGGAGCTTTCCCTTGCGTCACCTGAAACCCGGAGGAATGGGGGACCCTCCCGACCCTAGTCTGTATGTACCTTGCAAGCGAGTGTCAGGAGTAGCATGGGCCAACATACTGCAGTTAACAAATGCAGAATTGCGTGCCCTCCCGGCCCCAAAGGCCTCAGGAGGATCTGCTTCTATATATCTTCTCCACATTTTCAAACCCTCTATCTTCATCACTTACTTTACAATTCTCTCTTGACAAACTTTTTGCGGGAGATTATAAAATTAAAAACCAGCAAATACCCTAAGATTTAATGGGAGCTAGTCGTAAAAAAGAGGTAGAAAGGGTGGAAGTCCGAGGTAAAGGAGGAAAGGTAAAGAAAGAGAGGATGTGGATAGAGACATTTTTACAACTTTTGTTTCACCAAGGTCATATATTAAATCAATATTCATTAATCCTCTACTTAAACATACTTACTGAAGTGATTTCACCGTCATTCCTAGGCAAGCGATTTCAAGTTTGTGTTATTAGTAAAGAAAATTTGTGATATCGCAGTTAATTTTTATTAGCTCGAAACCGTATTAAGAATGGCCACTCTGTAATCTAACTCAAATATTGAGGCATAATCTATATTAGCAAATACGTTGAGTATTTTAAATACTTCTATAAATTGGTCGCTCCTTAGATGCCGATCTTTCAGTGAAATTAAATTGAGGCGCCTCATCTTGGCTTCGTAAATCTATTTCTAATTTCAGGAATTTATTTCGTCGCTCGACGCTGGGCGCGTTCCAATATTACATACAATGCCCTTATTGGCCTCGAAGTGTGAACCTACCGATCATCCATCGCAACAGGCAATCAAGCGAAATGGAAGATGCTCTCGGCAGTCATCATAGGAGGTGAGCCAAATAGAAAAGACGATCGCAGCAGTGACAATTAGTGAAGGGGCTCGGTGAAGAGAAAGGAGGGGGGATGTAGAGTTCGAAGCACCCCATGATTTAGTAAATTTGTCTTTTCAAATTAATTTGTTCTCAAATAAGATCTTCGCAATCATTAGTCTAACTTCGAGCTGCTAGTGACACTGGGAAATGGAGGAGGCATATCGTTTCTCGGGATTGCGATGGCAATGTTTTGGGATGTTCTCTTAGCTTATACCATTTATTATTTGCTCCTAGACTCTGGACTGGAATGCTCTTCCTGCTGAAGTCTGATCCTCTCTCTCCCTGTAAACTTTCTCTACACTCGCTACACAACTAGCGCTCTGGGGGATGGGGGAGGGGGGCTAACAGCCATGAAGGGCACATTATAAATACCTATTATTATTATTTTATACAAAAGCAAAAACAAACGTGGGGAAATCTGCTGGAAATTTATGGGAAAGATATGTTGAAGGTATACAACCTGAGTCGGTGAAAAAGGAGACTGCTTGTGGGAAGTCTGTGGATAAGGGTGTGTGCGCAACTCCCTCTTCCTACCCTAATTTCGCAAGTAAGGGAAGTCCTATTTTGAAATCGGATATCCCCAAATATTATCGGGTGTCATCTCGAGCAATCTGGAAGGATTATAGACACACACTGGTAAGGAGAATAGTTCCTGGAATTCGGTCCATGTGTAAGGACTGTGACTGAAAAAGTTTATCCTTTGTATGCATCGTAATGAAGACATTCGAGCCTCACGTCATTCTTACCCGGAAATTCAAATGGACTGACTCTCCTGGAATTCGGTTCCTTACGTTGAGCCCTAAACCCCTCACCAACCCAGCTGAGGTTAAATATATTTGGAGTCTTCTGTGTGTTTTCTCTCTCTCTCTCTCTCTCTCTCTCTCTCTCTCTCTCTCTCTCTCTCTCTCACTCTAAATTATAGTCTCGTGCATGGATAAGAAAGTTGCCAGTGGTCCCTCGACAAATTATTGCAAGAAATTTCTGCAAATGCTTACCGGCAATAACTTTTACCTTGTGAAAATCTTCCCCCTTTGGCTGCGGCGGAAGAAGTCCCAAACGTCGTGACCTTGAACTTAAGTTTTGAACCATTAATTAGGTAGCTTTGTGTATTCTAACAAGAGAATTTCACTAAAAAACAAGGGGGGGGGGAGGCAGACAGAACAAAGTAATAGAAAATATGAGATCGAAGATGCAAAGAACTCCCACAAGAAAACCCAGTGACACCAAACGCTAGGGCGTAAATGAATGTTCGCCCATTATTGAACAAACAGTTCAAAGTATGAACTTAAATCGCAGTGGGGGGGGGGGGGGTCGAGGTAAATATGTTGTGGCTCCAGGATTCGAACTGCATGTGGGTCAATAGTGCCCAAAATTAGAGAACAAAAACCCAAATTTAAATTTTTGAAAACACTCATTTAATTTTCGTGAAGATTGCACAAAATAGTCATTGAAATTTGCATACAATTATGTCCTATCTTCATTTAATAGAAGAGCGGATAAAAAGAGTTATGAGGAAAAGCAGTGTGTATTTGAAGATAGGATGCGCCCCAAAGTATAAATGCAGCTATCCCCAGATAAAAACTTAATTATTTCATAAACAATTGAACAAGATGGTATTAAGAAGTATGAGGATCTTTTTCTGAATTACCAAAGCACAACTTAGGCCGCAGGATTTCACCAATTTGTCACATTGTTCAGTTGTAATTTTATTTCATTCTTCCAATTTTGGCCAGCGAATTTTAACGTTAGTCTGTATCCGAGCCACAACCTTCTTATCTAATATCTTCCATAAGCTTTCTATTGGGTTTAAAACAAGGCTCTGCACAGACCAGTGAATCTTGTAACAAGGAGTAACAAGGAAAGTAAGTACCCTAGGAGACCTTACGGTCCAGTAAAAGAGGGTACCTTTAGGCTAGCAATCGAGCGGGCACATGGCTGCTCAATTGTTTTGCGTCCCTAAACGGCCACTTTTCAAGACTCTGTCTAGTCTCGACTTGAACTGGTCAACAGATTCACTGTTGACAACTTCCACTGGAAGTGCGTTCCACTTACCGAAGATACTGTTGGTGAAAAAGTTTCCACACAGATTGCGGTTGTAACGCTTCAGTTCAAGTTTGAAGCCGTGATTGTGCGTTCTGTTCTCACTCAGTATGAAAATATCCCGGTAGTCAACATTGTCGAACCCTCGAAGTATTTTGAAGACCTCGATGAGCTGACCACGCAGTCTACGGGTTTCCAGCGAGAACAAATCTAACTCCCTTAGTCTATCCTCATAACTTTTATGTCCAATAGAGGGAATCAGTTTGGTTGCCCTAGCTTGTACGCGTTCCAATCTCGCGATGTCCTTTCGCAATGAAGGACTCCAAAATTGTACGGCATACTCCAGGTGCGGTCGGACAAGTGAGTTGTACAGGCACAGTACAATCTCCTGGTTCCGATAACCAAACTGGCGCTTAATATAGCCTAGCATCCTTTGGGCCTTTTTCTCCGCCTCAATGCACTGTTTCGAGAACTTGAGGTCACTAGTGATTGTTACACCCAAGTCCTTCTCAGTGTCAGTGGATTCAATCGCAGTGCCCTTAAGGATATACTGAGATTGGGGGTTACTGTGGCCGATATGCATCACTTTGCATTTGCCCACGTTAAAAGGCATTTGCCACGTGTCCGACCACTCCCCAATCTTCCTGCAGGCGGGCAGTATTTCCATCCTTTGCAACGTTCATACCAAGCTTGGTATCGTCGGCAAATTTGGAAATCTTGGCAACCATGTCACCGTCCATGTCGTTGACGTAGATGATGAATAGTATTGGTCCCAGGAAAGAACCTTGAGGCACCCCGCTAGTAACGGGCACCCACTCAGAAGACTGTCCATTCACCACCACCCGTTGCCGTCTGCCACTTAGCCAGTTCTCGATCCAGCCGGCTACCTTTCCGTCTATGCCAAGCGCTCGCACTTTCCGGAAAAGGCGGTGGTGTGGTACCTTATCAAAGGCTTTCTGAAAGTCTAGGTAGACCACATCCACCGCCTTGTCCCGATCGTGCTCACTGAAAACGAAGTGGAAGAATTCCACAAGGTTCGTCAGGCATGACCGTTGCCTTCGGAAGCCGTGCTGGGAACTCCTCAGTAGCAGGTTTGACTCTAAATACGACGTCAAGATTTTCCGTATCAAAGAACTGCTTCACTGTCTTTGCTGCGCGGGAGAAAGAATTGTTGTGCATGAAAGCAGGCCCACGTACTCCCGAAGTTCTGAGAATGGGGATCAAATGTTCACGATGCAGATTTTTTTTTCTGCCGCAACGTTCATTTTAACACGTAAACGAACAGGTGTACCGACTCCAGCGCTTGAAATCATAACTCCCCCCCTCCCCCATAAGGTTGCTACCTCTCAATTTAGCCGTATTTTTTGTCTCTGTGGGATTTAATCTTTCAGCCGCACGATGCCTTTCATGCTTCTTTTCATCCGACCCAGGCAAATTAAATTTGCTTCCATCTTTGAAAATCACTTTCCCACTCTTCGGCAAACCACAGGACACGCTGAATAGCGAAGGCCAACATACCAGCTTTATTATTTTTACTTATGAGTGGTTTCGTAACAGAGTTGCGTCCTATAAGTCCCACCTCTCTCGAGCTCTGCGAGACAATCTGCCAAGAGACATACGGGTTCATGTTCATGTTCCGCTGTCTCAAATCGGCCTTTCATCGACATTCGTTGCATCGTTATCTTTTGTGGGAGTGTTTTTTCGAGGGTGACTCATTTTGTTCGTCGACTCGCTTAACCCGTGAAATCACACTTTTTGATTTATTACAGTACATCGAAATCTCAAACAGCGAAATTCCTTCACTCTTTCTCTCGCCTTCCTGGTGACCATTAGTAATAGTCTACAATATAAATTAGACTGTGTTGCCATAGATACATTACAACTTTCACGTGTAAACTGAAAGTTATAAGTTATCATTCTCTCGTTTTTGATACATGCTTTCTTCAAATACACATTACTTTCCTCATAACTTTGTTTATTCGCTGTTCTAGGAATTGAAACTTAGAAACTATCAAATACAAACTTCAAAGAATAATTCTATGTAATTTTCATGGAAAGTAAACAAGTATTTTCAATTAAATGTGGATTTTGGTATTTTGTTCTCTTGTTTTGGGAAGGTTTTGTATAAGGCGAGGCCGCAACGCACTAGAGTCAGTTATTCCATACCGTGGCAGTCATGCCTGAGTCTTTATCACTCTAATCAACCGAAAAAACCTTCAAAGGGGTGTACATAAATCTGAGGCTGGTGTCGGACATGCGAACGTACTCTCTGAAGCTTCATAGGTAAGTCTTAGTGCCCTTACAATTTGGAATGAGTATCTCATTTGCTTTCTCCTGTCGCTCCTCTCCCTCTTGTTTTAGAGATGTGGTCCCGTAAAGGTGCCAAGCTCTGGTACTGTATAGATGCCAATTTTTGGCATCGCGTGAGTGCCAAAGTTTCGTTTTAATGAAAATATATGCAAAACAAATTAACACATCTGAGTAGAAGAAAGAAAAGAAACTGATTTAACTAACGAGTACATTTTTACTCAGTTAATAATGTGTAAACTGATTAGACAACCACGTCAACGAGAACATCATGGGGCTGCAAGGGCTCTTTGCACTGGTATGCGTCAATTTTGCTGTCAAGGGTTTTGTACGTGATTCTTATAGTATTTTCCTTCTAATTTCCAATTTAAAATGTTTTTAGCAATTCGCTCAGGTTATCCGACTCTGGCCTCAAAGGTAACTACGTTTATTGCGGATATCTTTTATTCAAAGGAAATGTGATAGGCTATACGTCACCCATTGGCAGGTTTTTCTGGTCTCTAGCTAAGAGTATCTCTAACAACTTCTATCGTTCTACCTCTCCCTCACTCTTTTGTACTGATGGTATTCTAACTGTTTCTCCAGTTGAAAAGCGACTCGGACTCCCTTTTCTCGTTTAACTCTGCCCTAGATGACTCTAACACACTTAATTCCCGCTGAGGCTCATCTTATCGAGCCTATGCCATTTCCTGTAATCTCCTTTCGGACTGTCCGAAAAGCGTTTCTCTCTCTTGACTTAAGTAAGGCTTATGGTCCAAGTGGCATTCATCTTCGAGTAATGAAAGAGTGTGCCTCTGAACTCGCATGTGTGCTCGCGCGTCTATTCCGTTTTTCTAAAAAGAAAAAAAGTTTTCTTCCTTTTTGATACAGTCTTTGATAGATCCAATCGTTAATAGAGGTGACAGGTCTAACCATTCCTTCGAACTACTGTCCTTTGTTTTGACATCCCGTATACCTAAACACTTTGAGAATCACAATCTGATTTTTAATCACCAGTATGGATTTTATAAGGCTAGATCTACTGGAGATATACCTACTTTCCTATCTCGCTACTGTATGGTCAACATCTTCGACCGTTTGAGGAAGTCATATGTTGTTGCAAGAGATATTTCCAATGCTGTTGACAAGCTGTGGCGACTTGGTCTCACCTCGAAGCTCCTCTCTTCAGACTTCCTTCGTTCACTATGCTCCTAGCTTTCTCTCTGACCGCTCTAGCCTTGCTGTTATTGACGGATCCGCGTATCCTCTTTTCTCCATCAACAGTAGTGTCCCTTAAGGTTATGTGCCATCACCCACAGCTTTCCTTGTAAATGAAATTTAAAGGACGTTTTCCGACCAGATACAATTACAGATCATATTTATGTGGTTTAACACCTTCTTTCCCTCTGTAACTGGATCTAAGCAGGCATGTACGAAGAAACAAGAAGTAAAAGGGGGATGAAAAGGACTTTCGTAGCAAGAAATTTCAACCTATAAAACTGTGGGGGTGGGGAAGTGAATTAATGGCGGTGCACAAGAGCCGCGTGCTACTCGTTAATTAATAAACGCCTTTTGCGAGAACTTGGCAAGAGCTGAGGTACTTAAAGAACTTATTTTCGAGGTCAATCCTCAACTTGCACCTGAATTAGGACATGGCTGTAAAAAATTAAATGATTGATTTTCGATATGGACCATTAGGAGTTTCCAGGAATGGCCGTTGCTCCAGATGGCATTTCGCGACATCAAAACCAATAATACGGACGTGGCAACTCATCGACGTCATCCGCAGGTGGGGTTTTCTTTCTTCATGTACCCATAACATAACATAACATAATTTCACGGATGACAAAAGCCACAAGGGACTATCAAAGGTCATCGCATCTGTCAAAACCCGTCCATAAAATGCATCGATAGGATTGTGTCAGATCATGCATCTACAATATAGAACTTAAACCATACACAGGAATGCACCAAAAACAAAAAGCATCATCATCATTAAGGCTCGTTAAAATTCAAATCACCCATAATATAAAGAAAACCCTGCATCAAAAGGAATGAGTCCAGAATACCCCCCCCCCCCCAAGAAGTTAACGCTCTCTCCCCAAATAATAATCTAATCTGCTTTGGAAAACATCCAAGTTTGTACTGTCTCA
The DNA here is from genome assembly GCA_963969495.1 of Ceratothoa steindachneri. NCBI lineage: Eukaryota > Metazoa > Arthropoda > Malacostraca > Isopoda > Cymothoidae > Ceratothoa > Ceratothoa steindachneri. The sequence continues at coordinate 158,250,518 of OZ018324.1, read as the reverse complement.
GGTGGCGAACTATTCCAGTAATCTAACACTCTGTTGGTGAAAAAATATTTTGTAACATCTAACCTGCACTTCTGTTTTTTATTTTTAAGTGGTGACCCCTAGTCCTATCACTACCTTCAAACTCAAATAACTTGCTAAAATCCAACTTATCCATCGCAGAACAGATTTTAAAGAGCACAATCATATCTTCCCTCACACATCTCTCGAATGAGAACACATTTAGCACCATCAACCTATTTGCATATTCAAAGTGCTTCGGGAAAGGTATCAACTTTGTTGTCCTAATATGCACTGACTCTAGCAGGTTGATGTCATGTCTAAAATGTGGTGACCATGCTTGTATACAGTACTTTAAATGAGGCCTAACATACGAGTTGTAGAGTTTAAGAATAACCTCTTTACTCGTGTAGCTAACATTCCTCTTAATGTATCATACCACCCTATTTGCTCTATTATTTGCCTCAATAGACTGCTTTGAAAACTTCAGTGACCTATCTACTACTACGCCTGAGTCCTTCTCATCCTCAACTGAATTCAACCCCTGCCCATGCTTGTTTTCTTTTCTTTTATAATTTAGGAGCCCATCAGACAACTGCCTATTTGGGGCATAAGTCGCCGTACTCACCAGAGCCTACTAGAAGGCTATATAAAATAATAAATAACAATGATAGAAAAAGCCCCCTCCCCAAAAAGTCGGAAAGTCCACGAACCCCTCCCGAGGACAAAGGAAAAGCGGTAGCGACATCCAACAGGAATGTACTGAACAGTATTGAGGACAACGCAGTCTTCACAGTATGGCGCAGGCGAGCGCTCCATCGTAAAAGGCAACAAAGTGTAGCTTCATCAATGCGTGAATGGGCTAAGTTGGATTTGTTCAGATTATCCGGCTTGAACCTAGTTTTTGGTGGTCTATTTTCTATTACGATTCGAATTATGTTGTTGTTGTTTATTTATCCTATAATATTGGGGCATTTAGCTGCTAGTTAGTGATTAATTATGGTTAAGGTAAAAAAAAGAAGTAATTTACACTGACTACACTAATATGTTCGACAAATTTTTTCCTTGGCAGTTCCAAAACTTGTCAATGGCATCTGGTTTAAGTAATCTTTTTGTTTATATTCGGAAACGTTCTTTCGTACAATATTATATACATTTCACTTGAAGTTTTCATTATATTTTGGTCTTTCTTGATTTAAGTTTTACACAGTGATAACTTAGAGTGAAAAAAAAAACAAAAAAATGCCTTTATTTGGGGAAAATGTTGACTTTAATGAAGTTGACTTAAAAAAAGAGCATAAAAATTACATTATTTTCCTCGAAAATAATGTGATTGTAATCGAGAACAAATTGTTTCATACCATTATGACCCTCCCGCCCCCAAATTGCAAAATATCTTTCCTAAATCACGATCACACAAATATTTTTCCTAGATTACTACCACCAACCACTCCATTCCTAGATTATAAAAAATAAAAAGGAACAATCAAAAGAGAAATAAAGGTCAACTTAAAAAAAAATAAGGTTTAACTTATTAATAGGCAACACGAAACAAGTATAAACCAGTAAACACGAAATTAGTATACAGACGAAATATTTCTATTACTATTTTATTCAAAGGCGCATATAAGGGAAATATGACTGAATAAATGATCAAACCCGGTCGAACCGAATCGATTATGCCACATCAATTGATATAAGTAGGACTCTTACATGAGTCTTATGTAAGAAAAAGCTTTCATTAATTCCTACTACTTTAAGTTGTCCTCCAATTTTTATGGGTTTTTTTTTGTATCAAAATATTGTGAGCAAATTTCTCGACAAAATCTGCAACAGTCAAAAATCGTATTTTTATTCATAGCAAAGTTTTGGGCGTTTTTTTCTACCCACGAATAAAAAAAACAACTATACATTGCTTAAAAGTCTCGAGATTTTGGAAAGGAATCTTTGCGGATTATGGCGGTACTTTTATATCACGAGCAGTTTATATTTTGGCAATTCCCTCCAAAAGACAATCAAGACACTTTGATGTCATTTTCCAATTCATTGCTACGAGGGGCGGTTAATAAGTTTTGCAATTCGGATATAAGGAAACGAGATATGAGGAAAAGCGTTTTATTATTTTTCAATATAACTACCCTCGACTTCAATGCACTTGCGCCCCTTGTCCCTGAGGCTTCGAATTCCCGACAACCAGAAATCTCCCGACTGTTGTTCAATCCACTCCTGAACGGCGAGCTGGACATCTTCATCGTCCCCAAACCGGCGTCCACGCAGTGCAGCCTTGAGCTGGCGGAATAAAAAGTAGTCGCTGGGGGCCAGATCTGGAATGTAGGGGGGATGGTTGAGCTCCTCGAATCCGCACTCCCGCAGGGCAGCTTATGCAACTCTGGCCTTGTGAACTTTGATGACGTTGAAGTCGATCATGGGGCGTGAGGTTTCTAGGGACCCAACGGGCAGAGACCTTAGTCATGGGCAAATTGTCGTAGATGATTTTGCTAACACTTCCATGTGATATTCCAAGTTCTCGTTTGATTTCTTCGACCTTCAATAGTAAATGTCAACGTACAGATTTGTTAAAAAAAATCTGCAATCTCTGTGCAACCCTTCTGCAATATATCAAATATCTTGTAAATATCATCAATTTAGGCTTTCGTGTACCCGTTTGAAGGTACCCTCTCTGAATGGACCGTAAGGTCTTCTAGGGTACTTCTTATCCTTAATCCCATCCTCTAAAAACCATTATTGATTCACTGAAATTCAAGAATATTTTTAACATAGTAAAATGCAGCTCCTAACCAACTACCTCAGCGAGTTATAATTGGCAATAGCGAATAGTCTATTTCACCAAACATCTCTTTTGTGGTTTCCCTTATAAATTGCTGATGACTTGACCTAAGCAGAAACATTATCGACCTCTTTGTACGAAACTCATTTTATATAATTTTATCCAAATTGCTCAGGAAAATTGACAGGAAATAAATTGACCTATTAAAACAAAGTTGACATTTTGTTGACCTGAAAACTTTTTTTCTTTAATTATACACTCTCTTTAAATCCATTTAGAGCAGTGGTTCTCAACACTTTTCTGATCTTCACCCGGTTTTATATATAAGATCCTCATCCATGGCCTCCCCCTTCCCCAATCCATATCTCGTGTCTACAGTGACTGTCTGTAGTCCTACATTTATTTAGGTCGATTATGAAAAAACTTCGCAATACCGGTAATTTTATTCATTCTACCTTATTCATTCGTTCTTTTCTCAAATACTGAGTTATGGAAACTTGTAGTTTATCTTTTACCAAATCTCAAATAAACATTAAAATGGTGCTAATGAAGTAATTTAAGCGCATAAAATTCCATAATATGAGAGTAGGGCTCAACATATGCCCCCCTCCCCCCTAGTTTAAGAACCACTACTGATTTAGGGTATTTTGATATAGCGTAACTATCAAGAAAATAGTTGACTTTACTGACTTCTAAACGACCTAGTGACAATATTGTGAAACTGCTTCTCAGTACCAGCCATCTTTTAGAATGTTATATCATTTCCGTCAGCTATAATTTACTTAAACTTACAAATAAATAGGCGTATGAAAACTATTTAAATATGCAGAGTAGTTTAGCCGAATTAACGTCACAATTGGAATTTTGTTTGGATGTTATAGGAAGGCAGGACTAGCCAAGGTCAGCTTCCACTCGTTTAGGCGATAGCCTGGTTGCAGGAACTCCTAGCAATGATCTGTAAATCTACCAATGGCAACCCTCTAATTAGCGCTCGAGACCCTGGCTTCCGCACAGAGAAAAGCGGCTCGGAGCTGTCTTTCTTACACGTGTCGCCGCTGTCTCTGCCCATTATCATTGTCATGAGGCAGATTACCAAAGAGTACAGAGCCAAGGAATTCTAAGGTGAGAACACAGTCGTGTTTTGGCATGGAAGTTCATTCACGCAGGGATGAAAGGAAGGTGATAACTTCATTTTATTCATCCATCTCTTCTCTACTTTTCCAATTAACTTCTCATTTCTTAAGTATATACATTTAATAGTGTCAATGTGTATTAACGCCAAGTTAATTTAGGCTCAATACGGGAATATGGTGAGTGCTTTTTTTCTTTTATTTTGTCGTGGTGTATCCATTTTTGTCAAATATTTTGCGTTGTAGGACACTTTGGTCATCTTGAACGTACTATCAAATAATTCAGATTCCTTTCAGACTGCAACGTGGACCCTCTTTTCTAATTCATTCTTCTTACTAAACTTTAACACCTTTATTTTAAAATATTCAGATTCAGCTTTCATACTTTTCTACAACCAATTACTACCTAACAAGAGCATTGGGGACTTAACTCATCTCAAAGCATCTCTGCGAAAACATATAATTTTTCCAAAACAATAAATCCGAATGTTACCTACTTTAAAGCCCTTTCAAAATCAATAGAGACTAGCTAGCCCCTAACGACTGCGATGTACTATAAAAACACAACAAATATTTTTATTTGATTATGAAATTGTAAATTTTTTATCCTAACAAAATTCTAATTTATTTTTAGTACATATGAATGAAAAATGGTTAATTCACTAAACCATGTTATAAAATGTATAATAAGAATGATTCTCATCTGGTGAAGATATGTATTGGAGAGGACATTTTTATGGGGAGAGATCCAATATATTATTTATACCGGATAAAGAGATCACGACTATACAAGCAAATTAATCATTAGATTGCGTAAGCCTTTAATTGGCCCCTTCGTCCAAGTGGTTCTGTTGATGTCGCTGTGTCAAACTAAAGATTATAAGGGTCCCAATAATTCTGCGTAGAATGGCCCCTAATTCATCTTAACAGAAAGGAAAAAAATGTTTCACTCCCATTGCATAATACACTCTTCCGAGCAAGAAGAGATGGCAATATTTGAAAAATATACGGTGTATATTAACGTGGAATGCTTATCTCCCACGTTTTAGCAGAGATAAATTCTAGCCTCCTGGCTAGTATAGTGGTTAATGCGGTTGCTCGGCAATAGCTGGGTCAGCAGTTCGAATCTCGATCTGGATTCATTTTAAGCTGACACTATTTACTAAGGGAGGTTACCAAAGGGCTTTCCTTGGATGACGTCCGCCTCAGAAGCAACATACCTTGATAGGAGTGAAGCCAGCAAATTTTAAGTAGTTTGCACAAGTGTATTTTTTATTTACAAAAGGCTGTGAAGCTTCAAGATTTGCCAAATTTATTAATACCTTGTGTAAGATCAATTCAAAATTCAGGCTTTGTTTACTGTTCAGATTATTTTGAAATTTAGGGTGATTACAGAATCGTGCACTTGCAGATGCGGGGAAAATGATTTGATTAGTTTTTTCCACCGATGTGCGTTTACTTAAGATGTCTTTTATTTTTCAATAATGAACTACAGTTTAAAATGAGATCTAAAACCACAAACTGTATTAAATTGCGTGAGTGGTAAATATCCGATAAATTCATTTCATTTCCATGAAAATTTCCCATAATATTCTTTGATAATTTCGTCTGATAGTATCGTTAGGCGGTAATGCAAGCGGAGATGGATATCTTAAACCTTTATTGGGGTTTCGCTCAAATAATCAGATAGCTTTAAATAACGTGGATAAAAATTCATTGTCATTGTTGTGGCGAAGTAACTAAAAAGCCTGGATTATGCGACAATTTTTACTGAAAGGTGTAACGATTATTTTGCACCCTTCGTGGAAGATAAGACCATCCTCCTTATCTTAAGGAGGTGGTACTCACAAATCAAAATTATCTTTCTCTAACCTAACACTACGTCTTTACTACAACCAATGGATTAAGGAGAATTACGACATTTAAGGCTTACTACCTACAAGAAACCATAAAAACCTTGCGACGGCAAGATCAGACGAAGAAGAGGACTCGATATTATAATCGAAGGAATTTAGCTTAAAATGGCTTTCTACTTCGCGGCGTTGGACGAACTATGGTGCATTTTCATATTGTAGCATCCATAGTTGACTAGGCCCGATACTGGATGGGGGAAGGGGCTTTCTCCTTCTTCAGGGTTTGAAATCAGAAATTTTCCTTCTCTTAGGTGGACTGCTGGCTATGGCAGGGGTTTAATCGTATTGAATATGCTTGAAAAGAGGTAACTACATTTGTAATGTGAAGAGTTTGGAAGTAACTATGGCCAAAATGCGTTACCTGCAACATAGATTCTGTAGAAATGATTCCACAAGCTGGGTATGAAGACATTGATATTAATAATATAAATAATCTATTGAAGAGCCACCTTGAAGAACTAACGAATGAAGAACTTTTACAGATCGAACATTTCTCTCTCATTTAAGAAGATGAAAACCCGACAACAAAGGATGTTAATAGTGACTGGTGACGTCTTGAACACTTCGGAAGAGGTAAAGAACCTGACGTCTGATATAGAAAATTATTAAAAATGACGTAATGGTTTAATGAGCTATTATAATGAACAGATGTATGAGGAAAATATTGACCAGTAATCGTTTTTATCCCTATACACATTATAATGGTTTAAATTATTTTTGTTATCATTGTCTATCTATTCTTATTTATTTAATACATGATATCTGATATATATATATATATATATATATATATATATATATATATATATATATATATATATATATATATATATATGGGGATAAAACCACAAAAATAGGACTAATTTTATATGCGAAACCAGGTTTCGACGGAAACATCCGTCATCGTCAGTTGCTGGTGGACAAGTGAAATACAGAAGTTGCTTAACATACAAACACACAAATCAGTGGCGCTAAGGTGGATGATGCGGGACTGTAGCGGCATTTTTGAGAAGCAGAAGTATGAATTTCTTGCTTATTAAGGTATTAGTATTAAATTGCCCGTCGGAAGTATTAAAGTTAGCAATTTCTTTTATAAGTGCCGATTCAATTAAGCGTCGATGTATATAATTGTGAGACTTATAAACTATTTTACCATTATCAATATCAATTTGATGATTTTCATCGGACATATGTATAAATAAACTCGAGGAGAGGGCACCATGTCGCATATTGCATTTATGTTCATTCATTCTCTTGGGAAGTCTGCTGCTTTCACCGATATATACTTCATTACATGATTCGCAGGGACAAAAATAAACTCCCTTTTCTTTATCGATCGATCTATTTTTGGATAAACAATTTCTGATCGTATTCTCGAACTGAAAAGCAACATTGATGTTGTTGGTCCATGCCAACTTTTTGAAAATGATTAACTGGGGGGAGTATGGGAAGGTAACATAATATTTGTCACATCTGTTTTCCTTATAATTAGCTGGGGAGAAATAGATGGTTCTGGCTTTATAGTGACACTTTTCTATGAACCAAAGGAGATATTGCAGCTCAATGAATGGTAGCATTTCTGATGCTCACATTATCCATTCTGGTGATTATGTGAATAAAATTAAAGAGGTTGACCTATCGAATAAATAGTTGTTTAGTCTTGATGTCAATAGCCTTTTCACAAAAGTTCCCGTTGATGAACCTCTGGATGTGATTATGAAAAACTTGCCTTTGTCTAACCTAACATTAACCCTACCGTGTAATAAAATTGTAAAGTTGGTTCATTTGTGTGTGACGGACAATGTGTTCAGAGCTGATGATTGTTTTTACAGGCAGAAATATGTCATGAGTATGGGTAATCCCCTTTCCCTGATATTATGCAATCTGTTTATGGAGGATTTTGAAAAGCACCTCCTTTCCCCCATTTTACCCAATCACATAACGTGGTTCCGCTATGTAGACGATATATGTTCCTCATGGCCCATCAATGATAACAGATTTGATTCTTCCTTTGAAAAATTGAATAAGATCCACCCAACTATTACATTTAAAGTAGAATTGGAGCTGAACAACTCATTGCCGTTTCTGGATGTAAAAATATCTAAAATAAACGACAAAGCAAATTGTTCCGTCTACCGGAAACCAACTAATTCTATTGCCAATATTCATTATTTCTCGTGTCACGATGTATCCGTTAAAAGGTCTGTAGTTTCTTCCATGTTCCTGAGAGCATATCGCATCTGTGATCCTTGTTTCTTGCAAGACGAAATTAATACAATCATCCAAACATTCATTAAACTGCAATATCCCCTTTGGTTCATAGAAAAGTGTCACTATAAAGCCAGAACCATAAATTACTCCCCAGCTAATTATAAGGAAAACAGATGTGACAAATATATATGTATATATATATATATATATATATATATATATATATATATATATATATATATATATATATATATATATATAATCTTTAATTAATACTTTACTATATATAAAGCAGACCTTTCCTTTCCTTTGGGAGAGGGGAGAAAAGCAAGGAGTGAACCCGTTTCTCCCCCCCCCTATCCTGGAAGGGGCCCCAGGGGGCAGAGGTACCATCCTCAGCCAAATCTTTCTCCGAGATGGAGAAGATCTTGGGCGTCAAATGGGCTCCAGGTGGGGGAAGATTCCCTCCTCTCCTTGCGAGTCTTCGGTGGCACGGGCCGCCTGAGGAGGGCCCTGCAGAGGTGAGTACTCAAGTTCTGTGTCTGGCATCAAGCCAAGGTTTGCTCCCTTGGAAGACCCTACCACCTGGGATGGAGTCAAGGAACATAAACCGACAACAAAGAAATTTAAACTACCTAGATTTTTTTTTTTTACAAGCGGCGGATAAAACGTGTCAAGTTATATGACACGGTGATTTATACATTAAAAATTGTACTAAACATCCATCATTGGATCGTATCCTTCTTCCAGCCCAGTTCATCAAGTCGATATTTTCAGCATCCAAGAAATGCTCCCCCCTCTTCGCTGTTTGGTATGGAACATTGCAGTGCCTGAAAGAAAGCAAGCTCGCGTAGTCCCGATTTTCAGAGAGCGCGATCAAATGTTCATCAAACAGGATTTTTGTATGGCGTAATGATTACTTTGCTGCGTAAATGGACGAGCGGAAAGAGTCCAGCGCTTGAAAACTACCCTGCCATAACACTGCCACTTTTCAGCCCTCAGCAGGACATGATCAGTAGCGAAGGAAAACCAAGCCGCTTTATTCGCTTTGCTTATGAGTGCTTTCGTAGGAAGGAGCGTGCGATGAACTTCACCTCTCTCAGGCGACGAGAGACAGGTTCAAGTTCTCACAAAATGCACCAAATACTTCCCGAAATCCGGTGCATATTGCGAGTTTCCCTAGGAATGATTTTCGAGGGCGACCTGTTTTCTTCGTCGATTCGCAGGACCTGGTATCCTCATGGAGCTTTATTATGCGCTTAATCATATTCTTTGACGTGATTATGAATCCTCGATATCTCAGAAAGTGTCTTTCCTTTAATCTTCCACTGGATAACCTGCTTTCTGGAGAATTGATCAAACTTAATTCGTCTCACCATCCTGATAAATTAGTAATACCATCAATAGCAGTCAAAAATATACCTGGGACAGCGTTGACCACTATAAATCATCCTTGTCTATTTGTGAACGCAACCTTTCTTAAAATAGATATTAATTTCCTCATAACTTTTTAGTCACTGATCGATGAAATAAAACTTGAACACGAACAAAGGAAAGTTTCAACCATTCTTCTGTACAAATTTCAAGGAAATTAAACAAGTATTTTTCCATTAAATTTAGATTTTGGTATTTTGTTCTCTAGTTTTGAACGGTACTGTATAGGAAAATCTCGTAATTTACTTATCTTGGTTAGGCGAATAGAAAAAGAATAGTTCCCAATACTTACGAACTCTGAAAATAAAAATATGATAACATATTTATATAGAAACACTACTATCGTTATCGTTTCAAAAAATTATTCGTTAACATAATTCATAATTGTCTATCATAGAAATCGTGTACGTGAATTTAACTTCTTGTAAATAAACGAATGGAGAGGACCCGGCAGTCGCGGTCAAGTGTTCCACTGTACATCAATCTCTACAGTGAAGTTCGTGGGTGCAATATTCGTTCTCCAATGCATCCACGGTAAAAAAAAATCATGCACAGGTGTACCCCGGGCAGAAATCGCCAACGCGAACCTCAAAGATAGAACCCCTGGCATAAGCTATACTTGTCCGCGAGTGGAGATGATGATGATATATATATATATATATATATATATATATATATATATATATATATATATATGTCTCTCAAAGTAGCGCGATAGAATGATAAAAAATGAATCCATTAAACCACATTGAAGGAGAAAACAGAATAATTTTTCCTTGCAGTTAATATTTTTATTACCTTTTTTCGAAAAATGCCGTGCAGGGAAGCGATTCGAACCAGGCACACTGAGGCAGCGAGCACCGCTTTGCCCACAGTTAAAAGTATGCCGTTAGTACACTACGCTACGCAAAGAACCAAAAAGTTCTCTGAATAGAATAGCTTTTAAGGAACACTTTCGCCAGCTCGAAAGGGGACTATGAAAGAAATAGAAAATTAATTGGGAATTCAAAGAATAAATGAAAAATAGTTAAACGCGTGGCAGATATACAAATATATATACGAGGGGCGGTCAATAAGTTTTGCGAATCGGTAGGGCAAAACAGAGAAAAGGGAATGGCTGTTTGTGGGGTGTTATGACAAGTCAGGACCTGCGGCCGCACGCTACTGCCTCGTCTATTTAAGAAGCACCAGCTGATCGCAGATCGTCAGTCACAATTTTTTCAACAATAGAGAAGGTTGAGCACCGCGCAGTAATCAAACTTTTGACCAAGGAAGGCAAGAATGCAAAAGAGATCCATGAACGCATGGTTGCAGTGTACACCGACACCGCCCCTTCCTATGCAACCATTACTCGCTGGAATAGGGAGTTCCCCATGATCGTGAGCCCCTTGAAAATGACCTTCGTCCAGGACGCCCGTCAGACTTAACCAACGAGGACAATGTGGCCCGTGTAGAGAGGATGATCCTCGAAAATCGACGGGTGAAGGTCGAATAAATCAAGCGAGAACTTAGAATATCACATGGAAGTGTTATCAACATCATTTACGATAATTTAGCCATGACCAAGGTGTCTACCCGTTGGATCCCTAGAAACCTCACGAAACCTCACGCCCCATGATCGACTTCAACGTCGTCAAAGTTGGGAGGAGCTGCTGCTCCTGCACAACCAAGACCCAGTGGGATTTGAGTCACGCATAGTGACAGGTGATGAAACGTGGGTCCATCACTGTGATCCAGAAACCAAGCTCGAAAGCATGGCCTGGAAGCACAGGGGCTCTCCTTCCCCCATCAAGTTCCGGACCAAACCTTCAGCCGGGAAGATCATGGCCACCAACTTCTGGGATTCTGAGGGAGTTTTGATGGTGGACTATGCGCCTCGTGGAAGGACCATCACAGATATACAAATGTATATATCTCTCAAAGTAGCGCGAGAGAATGATGAAAAATGAATCCATTAAACCACATTGAAAGAGAAAACGGAATAATTTTTCCTTGCAGTAATATTTTTATTACCATTTGTATATCTGCTACGCGTTTAACTGTTCCTCATTTATTCTTTGAATTCCCAATTAATTTTCAAATTTCTTTCATAGTTCCCGTTCGAGCTGGCGAAAGTGTTCCTTAAAAGCTATTCTATTCAGAGAACTTTTTGGTTCTTTGCGTAGCGTAGTGTACTGGTTCGAATCGCTTCCCTGCACGGATTTTTTCGAAAAAAGGTAATAAAAATATTACTACAAGGAAAAATTATTCTGTTTTCTCTTTCAATGTGGTTTAATGGATATATATATATATATATATATATATATATATATATATATATATATATATATATATATATATATATATATATATATATATATATATATATATATATATATATATATGGGTTGGGCAAAATAAATTAAAGAAATTAAACACCAATATTTCAATGAGCCATTATATTACGAATAACAATCCAAATATCATTGTGTTTTTATTATTTTAGATATATAGTTTTATTTATCACCTTTAATAATTATTTGTATTTCTTTTTCAGAGTTTGAAAGAAGGCAAATTTTTGGAGCTCGAAATGCAGGAGCTTTCGTCACCATAACAGCTAAACTCATTGGTTTTTCGAGAGCTACCAATTCAAGGACCATGCCAGAATTCAAGAAGCAAGGCAAAACCTCCAGCAGGAGGAGTAATTCCCGTGGGACTTCGAAGCAAGCTGAAAGAGACCAATGAGTGTTGAATCGCATTATGATGCAAATTCCCCGTACAACAACTGTCCCTAAAGTGACTGCAGAGTTGAATCAACATCTCAGTAGCCCGGTTTCGACGAAAACTGTTCGCCGTGAGCTGAATAAAGCCGGATATCACGGAAAGCCGCCATATATATCGGGTGTCCGAGCAAAAACTTTACTAAATTCAAACTTGAATAACTCAGTTAAATATAAATGAATATAAATGAAATTAGTATTCATCAAAGATATATGTATTCTTTACTATTTCTAACAATTTCAATAATATAGCTATGATAGTATTGCTACTACTAAAAAATAATATATTTACTCAAAAATATGCTTGCCAATTGCTCTCAACAAAGGATGTCTAAAAAAATCAAAATCAACATACCTTTATTGAAATAAATGATTAATCTGTCCACCTTCTTGCACATACTTAATTGTGTTTTATAGTAAGAAATACATTTTCTGATATCAGATAGCGTTAAGTTATCCCTCACAAGAAGAATTTTTCATTAAGTTTAGATTCACTAAATTTATTTTTCTATTGCTGGAAACTTTTTCTTGAAGTAAATTCCAAATGGAATAATCTATAAAGCTACAGTCCGGCGATTGAGGATGTCAATCATTCCTTTGGATAAAATAAGGACACTTTTCTTCTAAAGATTTCTGTGTTGTTTTGCCTGTATGAGAGGGTGCACCATCTTGCTGGGAAATGCAGGCTCTTTTAGGATAGAGCTGATGACAATCAGAAAGCAAGCCGATAGATAGTAGTTCGATGTAATTTTATGAATTTAATTTTGATTTTTGTGTATCGATAAAATGCATCCTCGTTTTACCATTCCATGACGCTCCCGCAGAAACCATTGTGCTTTTGCAAAATCTTGAAGATTCATGATAAAGATGAGACGGATGGATGTCCTTTTTCTTTGAGCCGTAAATTCTTTTATTTTGATTATTTGTTGGCATTTCGAGAGTAAAAGCTTTTTCTACGGTAAACACAAAATTTCTTATATCTTCAGATGAATTGCAATCGTAGATCAACTTAAAAGTGTGTTTCTTCTATAAATTCTTATTTTTGTCGTTTTAAAATCCGTTGCACAGAAGAACGGGAAATACGAAACTCACTGGAGATCTTCCTTTGGGATAGATAAGTTTCGGTTTTTTTCTCATGAGATAAAACAAGTTCATCTAATTCAATCATTTCATTAGACTAATTATAGCTTAATTACCTAGGCATGCAGAATTCGAAGTTCCTACGTACAAATATCTCAAGTTTTCTTGATTTTGCAAGCAAATATTTGAGTGACTATTTTATATTTTAAATTGTAGCAATACTATTATAGCTATATTGTTGAAAATTTCAGAGATAAAGAATACATATAAATGTTGTAAAATTATTTTCATTAATATAAAAAAATACATTTGACTGAGTTATTTAAGTTTGAATTTAGTGAAGTTTTTGCTTATGAATGTAACACATGCAGTACATGAAAACAATTAGGTTAAGATGATTATTAGCGACTTCAATACATCAGCTCATTCAACACAGGCGACGACCACCATAGATTGCTGAATGAGCAAGATCGAAATAGATGGAAAACTAGAGAGAGAAAAACTAATGAGAAAGAGAACAAACTTATTAAAACATGCAACCCATGGTAAGATAAATACCTTCCAAATTACACCAACAAACAAGTTCAATGAATAAAAATGATCAAGTGAATTATGACTGTGGAGAAATCGATATCTCACCCTAATAACACAGGCCCTGTTCGGTCACCTAACGTCCTGGCGCTTGGCAGTGTAACCCGATTACTTACCTCCCCATCTCTCTTCCCTCGACTCACGGGCCACCAGGAGGCCTCCTCCAACCACGAGAAGTACAAATCATCAGATTTCTGTGCCAGCGAGCATAAAAAGACGAAGGGAAGGAGACCAGGTGCAATAACATTAGTTAAACAGGCACTATTTCCCCTATGATTTGGGATCTAATTTTGCGTAATAAAGGAAATTAGAGGAGCGGCGACCAAAAGCCAGAAGATGCCTTTAGGGCTAAGTGAAACACGCTCGGAGAAGAGTCGTTAAAGGAGCGAGGCTTAATGCCTAAGCCCTCCCCCCTCCCTTCTCATACCCCCATGGGGTTGGTGAAGTATATAGGCGGATAGCTGGAGAAGAACAAGAAAGATCGAGTTAGAGATCGACACGACGAAGTCCGGCAGCAGTGCCCGGCAATCAAGAAAGGAACTCATACTGAGCCCGTTCTTAGTGGCACACTGAAAATTATTTTTTTTTGTATTGAGAATCACTCTCTTACATCTCTTGTCAGAGAAACCCCCTATCCCGGTTTGCAACAAAAACCAGAGAGAGTCCTCGCCATTGAGGACTCACCCAAAGTAAACTCCCTCACCCCTCCCCCATTCGTCAAAAGAATCACTTGTTTGGTCATCGCTTGTCAGTGCGAACCATTTTAAGATTAACCCGAACATTGGAAAAAGCATACCTTCATGGTCCCGTTGTTTAAATCATCTGACTAAGACAACGTGCTTAACGCAATCCGTTGCCCTCACCGAAATCACCTGTTGCTTCAAGCCCATCCGTCTCCTCGCCAGTCAAACAGCTGAGTGTCTGTGAACACACCCACGCGCCTAACCGCAAAAACATTTTTTCGTTTAGATCAAAATCCAAGGCCAACGTCATTCTTCAGCCGGACTCACGTGTAGTTTTTTAAAGGTAAAGAAATTCAATTATTTTTGAGTATCAATTAGCGTCCAATTTTAAAGTGAGCTTGGGGTCAACCATTACTTTATATTTGTTGGTTTAAATCAATAATTCTAACATAGACTCGTTTATTCATAGGTGTATAGTTTGTTTTTAAAATTTCACTTTTAAATTTTGTAATTGAAAGATATATTTTTGCTTAGAAGTATTTAATTTAATCTTCAAAACGCTGCACATGGCACTAAAAATCCTCAAATCTTAAATAAAATAAAATAATATAGCACTCTTAGAGAAAACGTAATTAAAGAGTTTTTGTAGTACGTAACAAGCCTACGTAAGTCCACCACCACTCGGCCTTTACAATATCACGGCAATGACTCATTATAAAACTGCAATAATAATTCACTGGCAAACACACATTTTGCTGACTTATGTTTTGTGGTTATTTTTATATAATTTTGATGCGCTGATTTCAAATATGACATCCATCTTTTTTAACACATCAGGTTTTCATTCTACTGCATATTCCTATTTTTACGACGTACTGCATGTATTTACTCGGTAAGGATAGTTTCCTAAGCGTTATAGCTTCAAACCATAACCTAAAATGTCAACAAAATTTGAAAGGATAAATTCATTGTAAGATAACATCACCTATTACTAAATACATACAGGTTATTTTTCTAATATAATGGAGAAAATACAAGCAATCGTACACATACCTATACATTCATGGAAGAAATTTCCGCTTACGAGAGTGTCTGAAGTATTTGCTGTCTACACAGTCTTGTTGAATACTCCAACAGTAGTCTGCCATCATCTTTGTGTTCCATCGGCCTTGATATCTCTCCTCCATAATCTTGATATCTTGATGAAAGATATCCGTGTTCACCACCAACATTTACAAGATTAACAGGAAATTCATCAAGATGGCTCTTGAGGAAATAAACCTTTATGCTCATGTTGCAGCCTAAACGATGGAAGCTATCGAGTAATGTCTCTTCCAAATCCTTGTAGTTAGAACCCTTTATGTTTGCAAGAAATCCTTTCACAACAGCCACAAATAAATCCCATGCTCCTTTATCTATATCAGTCATCGAACTCGGGAAGTTTTGGTTTTCCATTAACTTTGTGATTTGTGGCCCATCAAAAACTCGAGCCTTGATTTTATCATAACTTAAGCCAGGAAATATTATACATGTGAATTTGAAATAGTCACCCTCCACATTAAGAGCTTTCACAAATAGTTTCACTAGCCCTAGTTTAATATGAAGGGTGGCTGAGATGCCTTCTCTCGCTCAACAAGTGGTTAGTGTATAATATTCTTCTCCCCAACAGTTAAACTTTCTCTAATTGGCTAGAGTTTCTGTTCCCAATGTTTGTCCTTGGCTCGGCTGTCCCATAAACACAAGAAACACGAATATTTTGTATAGCCTCCTTGTTGGCAAAGTAAAAGACTTACCATTTTTAGATCCAAACATATGATCCATTTGTGTTCAGAATATTTGAGTAAATCTAATACAGATCTTATCTATTCATGCTTCTCTTTTAAATGCACAGAGTGACCAATAGGAATCGCACCGAACAAGTTTCTATTATGGAGTAACACACATTTTAGACTCTTCTTTGAACTATCTATAAAAAGTCTCCATTCACACACATCGCGTTTAACAGTCCCGCCACGTCACAAGAGTAAACAAATTTTCTTTAGTTTTAAAGAACGCCAAGAGATCTCTCTCCCTGTTCCGATAAAAAGTTACATTTGTTTTTTCCACCAACAAATTCTTCTCTTTAAGTCCAGAAGATTAAACTTCTGCTAAACTTCTTCTAGGTCTCTAACTAAATCATTCAGTTCTAATTGGCTGAAGTTTCCACGTTCTTGGGTCGATATATATACAAAGTCTGGATCATTGCCAAGTTCATTGCTTATATCAGATTCACGAATATCACTTACATCTTCCAGTGAAGGAAGTTCCTTGAATACAGGTACTGGAATTTCATTTTAATAAGGTACTGGACGAATTGCTGAATCAAGATTTGGGTAACCTATTTTATGTCGTATTTTCTTGCTATAACCAGAAGTCTTTGTGAGACAAAAGTAGCAATCGTTAAAATGGTTTCTTGGTTCCCTCCACACCATAGAAATGCCAAATCCTAGTTGTTTCCTTGTGCTCTTTGTCCATTGGCGTAGATTTTTGACACATGGTTTAGAAACAATGTGCGGGGCCCACGGTTTATCCTGATCACCTAATTTAATCTTAAAGTAAGCCAAGTATTCTCTTTTAACAAAGATACTAATGTTTATTCTTTAAGTTGGTGCAGTAAAACAACCACATATATAGCAAAACGAGTCAAGGGAATTAAATTTTTTTTTGTAATGAGGACATAATATTACTGAATTTATTTCATAAAAAAATCTGAAAAACACAAAATTATATTACACACAATTGCTTTATATATTTAGATGTGCATAAAGAGAAGTCTAAATACATAGATAAAATAAAATAAGAAGAATACCAAACGCCTCCACTTCCGTTCACTTGGTCATAAGATAGCTTTATACTATGAGTTGGACCAATATGGACCAGTCCATATATATAAAACTTGACGTGAGAGAAGAAAACTATTGCTATTTTTAAACTCAGTGACCCTGAATTTTCCAAGAGCAGGTCTCAAACTTAAGTCAGCAGAAAAAAGTAAGTAAAAATTTGTTAACCAGTCTAATATAACATAAGCTATTTTAGAATGTTAAATTTTAGCAATTAACAATAAGATGATTTCATCTAACAGAAAAATGGGTAAAGACGCGAAAATTCTTGTAGATAAAAGCAAAAAATGAGACGGATGGAACAATGAGAGAAAGGATCGAATATTCAGCAAGTTTGTTAAAAAAAAACTCACGGTAAAACATATAACAAAGAATTAACATCTTGTGAGAAAAACAATACAAAACAACAAATCAAGCTAAAAAAGATAAAACAACTATTAACAATTGGTAGACAGTACATGAAAACAATGAAGGATAAACAAAGAAGTAAAATTACAGAGAAGATTAAGGATTATTGAAAGAGCTGAATAATTTTATCAGGAACTATAGTTGTTTTAGAAGGAGCTGCCAAGTGTAGGCCATGAATGGTCTTTTGCAGTCTCCTTCTTTTCTTATGTTCTTATGTTCTTAATACCACGATTCACCATAGTTCATAAACCGTTATTGTTGAGTAACTAAATTTAGAGATATTGAGAAAAGTGTATTAATAAATACATCCACAAAATCTCAATATGTTTGATAAAAAATATTCATACCATATGCAATTTTATAATTTATATATATATATATATATATATATATATATATACAACCTTTAAGCTTAATGGCAGCACTCTTCCAAAAGATTATTAAAGATTTATTTGGTTAAAACAAACCCGATGGAATTTTGTCCCATTTTTCTCTGCAAAACTTCTTCAATTCATTAAATTTGTGGGGGTGTCTTACAAAGACCTTTCAGTTCAGGCCATATCTATTTTATATTGAGATAAGGTCTGATGACTGTGATAACCATTCCAAAACTATTATTTTATTTAGATTTAACCAAGAGGAAAACAATATTTGTGTGTTTGAGGTCATTGCCTTGTTGAAAGACCTATCTTCCTCCTAGGACAAGCTTGCCTAGGATAATCTTCAAGAATCATTCTGTCGCATTACTTATTCATCGTAAAGGGAAAGAAAATGTATAATTTTTTGTGAGAAGCATTATAATTATTTATAGGTTTAAAGATATTATTTAATTAATTCCTTATGCAATTTATAAAAATATGGGGTGGGTAGTTGTTTAATTTGAAAAAAAGTTTTAAGTTTAGTCATTTCCAAATGGAATAGGGTCCAGTTAGAATAGATATTGAAAGCACGGTGAATTAAAGTTCTACGAGCATTAACTTTGAATTGATAGGTTCAGAAGCTGTAAAAGTTTAAACCAAGGTTACTAAACGTGGGCTTTCGGAAAACATATAAATAATTATAATGTTCCTCGCAAAATATTATACATTTCCTTTCCCTTTATGGGATAAGAAACAAATACTTTTAGGAAGGAATTGTCGAATATTTTGAAAAAATTCTATCCGCATTTTAATTTAAGGCTAATTTTTGCAAACCCCTTAAAAAATAGTTCTTTGTTCACTGTAAAGGACCCCATTCCTGACATTTTGCGTTCCAGAATAGTATATAAATATACTTGCCCTAAATGTTTTTGGGAACGTACATTGGATGTACGGAACGTCTTCTCAAGTTCGCATTGATGGTCACCGTGGGCTCAGTTACAGAACAGGAATGGATCTCTCCGTACAAGAAAACTCTGTTGTCCGATCTCATTCCTATTCGTATAAAATACCTATAAATTCTAATCAATTTAAAATATTACCTGCTTCAAAATCTAAATCTGACATTCTCATAATTGAGTCCCTTTTAATTAAATATAATCAGCCTCAGTTAAATAAGGACTCTACTTCCACACCATTATATATTGCCTGATTAATTTCGTTTGAATTTTTTTTGCCCAGTTACCATTAATTAATTACAACTTGAGGAACCAACTAGCTAACATTTTTTTTCGACCAACCAACTACATAAGATCAGAGAACCAACTAATACTAAATCACATCTTTCCTGGTAGTATAATTTTTAAATTCATTCATTCAGTTCACAGCTTTCTCCGAATCAGGTAACAAATTTTAGTGTATTTATTGAGGTTTTCCTTTTCTTCTAATTGTAACTTTATTGATTCCGTTTCAATTTATTTATTTTTATCTTAAGATACAGATTTTTGTCCTTTATATTGCATTTTTATTTTTCTTTTTGTTTTACATCCTAGTATATTTTTAGCCTAAAGCCATTAATTATTATTGCTCTCATAATTGTTAAGCAATTGTTCTTATATAAATCTTTAATATTCTAGCCTAGAAGATGGGTCCAGAGCCCGAAACGTTGGCAATATATGTTATATTCAGTATTTGATCTTCTTTTCCTGCTGTATATATATATATATATATATATATATATATATATATATATATATGTATATATATATATATATATATATATATATATATATATATATATATATATATATATATATATATATTATATATATATATATATATATATATATATATATATGTATATATATATATATAATATATATATATAATATATATATATATATATATATATATATATATGTATATATATATATATATATAATATATATATATAATATATATATATATATATATATATATATATATATATATATTTATATATATATATGTATATATATATATATATATAATATATATATATAATATATATATATATATATATATATATATATATATATATATATATATATATATATATATATATATATATATATATATATATATATATATATATATATATATATATATATATATATATATATATATATATATATATATATATATATATATATATATAGGAGAGTTCTGTGATTGCCAAATCAAATGACTTTTTTTCACGAAATCTTTTAGAATCGGCATTTATACAACCGACTTCGAATTTTAATCTCAGCCCTGGAATGTATTTTTTGGACCCTTGTATCAAAAGAATGTTTAAGAATGACTTTAAAGATAAAATTTCTGAATTAATGAATACCACCTAGAAGTTATTTTTAGCTTATTTATATAGAAAAACCTTTCCTCATATTTTTCTTTTGTCATATCTTCTAGTTATCATGTGTAAACTTTTTTTGTTTTCATATTGCATATGTGATTCCTAAACACTGTCCCCCTCCTTTCTTTTGTAACCCGTAACTTTTTTTTTTTCTTAACCCTGACGGCTCATCTCGTTAATAGGATTTTTTCAGGTATCTGCTAATCCCACCCCTTTTAATCTTTATATCCCATATTTTCATTAATCAGGTGTATAAATATCTTTCTCTTTTTGCCTGTCTTTTAGTCTGCTTAGTAAAGGACCATTAGTCGAAAGGCCTCGCAGTTCTCCGTTGTTTCATTTTCCTCGTGGCTGTAGCGTTATTCATATATATATATATATATATATATATATATATATATATATATATATATATATATATATATATATATATATATATATATATACATATATATATATATATATATGATAGTGTGTTGAGCAGAAAGAATCTGCTTTCTATTGTTTTAATTATAACGCTGGTCTACTAATCCACAAATCCTCCTTCCAAACGTTCATTAATGACAGACGAGTATTTTGTCTTCATATCTAAGACGTCAGACCCAAACTCGGTATTCAGACGAATTTACCTTTGTATCCATAAAAAGAAAAAGCACCTCTTGTTCTACAATTCCCGAAGGACTCTGGGGGTTTAATAGATCACTTGATTCGTACGAACTAACATTATCGGCTATTTCAGTTATTTAACTTATGATAGTTTAGGAAAAGACATATAGAAAACGCCTTTATAACAAATTACTCCACCCTATTTATAAACTGTCCAATTCATTTTTTGTTCCCAAGGTAACCATTTTCTGTTAATTTAAGATTGGTTAATCTTGTGAAATGATTGTTAACGACCTATTTCATCGTTAACTACATATTTAAGCCAATGTCACTGGAAAAGGAGAGAGATTCCTTGATATTTATTCATTCGTTAGCATTCTTTAACTTTCCCACTATTTACCTTAATTCAGTTCTTCAGTAAATCCTAAGCGTTGAGTCTCAAAGCCATTGTTCGATTGTAGATGATTTTAGTTAATAATTAAAGAGTTTAATTTTCTAATAAAATCCACAACTGCATATCACCCCCTTGTTAGAGATAAATCACCACCAACTGGCTACACCCCGGAACAATTCCGTGGTAGATGGTCTGGAACATCTATGTACATCTCAATCTTGACCAGACCACGACACACATATATATATATATATATATATATATATATATATATATATATATATATATATATATATATATATATATATATATATATATATATATATATATATATGTATATATATATATATATATATATATATATATATATATATATATATATATATATATATATATATATATATATATATATATATATATATATATATCACGTGTGCAGACACGACTATGAATGAAAGAGAGAGTTAAACTTGTCAAAATCTTGCCTTTGAAGACTTGGGAATCTGCGATCTCGATAAACAATAAATCCGCCTAATAAGGTTAGGTTTTTCTGTCTCCTTCACCTATGTCATCCTTGGAAACAATTGGAAATTTAAGGTGAAAAGTAAAAATTTGATTTTAGACTCTCTAGTGATGTGTGTGGGGATGAGGGCCTGCATAATTGAACAGTAACTTCAGGTGATTTGACCCCTGAGCCACTTCGTGACGCCCTCACTGACTGATGCAGGGTTCTGTTTATCTGGTTTCGGAAGTGATTCAGACCCTTTTGTTGTATTCGGTAGGCAAAGAGTACTACTCCCTATCTTAATTCTACCAGAATTTGGTGTAAGTAGTGAGACTCAATCAATGTTCTGGTGTCGTCATTTCGGTTTCGCGGTCTCGTTAATCCCAGTCTTCATCCGATGCCGATTCTTGCTTGTTTGTTTTCAGGTAATCAGTGATGGCGTAATCAAAATGTGGATAATCAATTATTCTCTAATAAAGGAACAATGTTGCCGGAGCAACCATAAATAATTTCATAGCTGCCAGCGGTTTTCTTTATTAGCCCCTTCCCCTTTGCCTGAAGTCCCCTCGCTCCCAGCAGCGTTTCATCTCAATAAGGCTGATGTTTCTGAGGGCTGTCCCATGACCATGGCTTCCTCCCGCGTGGGGGTATGGCGGGATGTTCTCTCCCATTCATTCACTGCGCAGTGATGGTGGATGGAGACACGGGTAAAGGTGGCAATCACCGGTCCCTTAATTTGGAGCACGAGTATAGAATGTTTGCATGAGGGATGAGCGGCCACTCATACGATCACCGTTTGTTGGTTTCTGACTTCGTCTTATTAGATGTTTTGGAGCCTCGAGTGAAATTACTTATGCCGAAAATCCACCGAATGGTAAAGAGAATGATTCCTAACCTTTCCTCTCATTTCTGCAGGGAGTCTCTCGCCTATTCGAGTAAAAAATACAGCTTCAAACTCCAGCAAAGTTAAGTCGCATTGGCTGTGGTTAGTCGCCGGATAGAGTCCGGATGCGGGGAGTCTTTGCAGTGGTTCACATATGTTGTTGTGACCCGTGGCTGGGACCTAACGTTAAACTTAAGGTCACCATTAAGAAAGAAACATGTACAAATAATGCAGATCGGTGGTAATAAAAGAAGGGGGAGTGAAAGCTATAGATGAATCTTGATTTTTAAAACGTAATGATCGAACTCCCCCCTAAAAATGGGTGTTCATATTGAAAATCGGGAAGAATCAAACACACATTAAAAAGTGTGCGAGAAATAAAGTGTATGTATTGCCTGTCCCATGCCAACAACCAAATTAAACGAATAAATAGAATATATGGTCATTGCAGCAGAGTATGGTTAATTGGTGTTGTTTTTATCGGCCATTCTGATCTATCCGAAATAACATTCTGGCTAAGGAATCTCCAAATCTAATTACAGATCGGGAAATTGTATGAGTTGGATAGACGTCACCGATTAAACGTTCGTTGACGCAATGGCCGAAATGATATTATAAGAAGTTGACATTAATAAATTGGTTGCAATCGGATGGAAAATAGGTACCGAAATAAAGAGGCCGAATGACTTATAAATCAAGTTATAATTGCAACTCTCGACATAATGGAATTTGGACGTCGCGTCGATAAGACTAACGGGAAAATAAACTTTCCAGAAAGTCAAAAGATGATTTATTGTATCTCAACAAGTTTCCTCACCAGTTTATTCTATGCGAAGTCATCTATATTTATAAGACTGGAACTACCCGGGCCTGGAGAAGGCAGATTATGGTTTCAACCGTTCGATGGAAACACCCTACTACGGTGAAGGGAAGGTAAGTTAGTTTCTTTATTTAAAATTACACTAACTGCTCCATCAAATGCTGTCATATATCTCGTCCGAAGCATTGAAACTCCTAATTTAGTTTCTTCATTTCTTCAGCGCTGAATGCAAATGTCCTTGTTAATTCCATCCGTTTTATTTCTTATGAATAAAAAAAAATATTTCCCAAGAGTAAACTACCCACCGCACAATGAAGGAAAAAACTGTGTGGAGGATGTTTTCAATTCATTGTTGAAATGATGTTTACTGAGGTTGACGATAAAGCAATCAAGGCTAGGCTGACATACAAAAAAAACTCTAACTTTCCCGTTCATTGAAGCTTTACTTTAGGCGAATAAGACGATAAATTTACAAATGTTTAAAAAATTCTTAATGTAATTACACCAAATCGATAGCGGGATTGGGATGGAAATCTTATAGAAGAAACATTAGTAAATTTAAGAACATCCTCACCCCTTATTTCCTGCATGTATTTTTCTTACGTTTTTAGATGTCAATAACACGAATATGATGTTCAATAGCGCTGCAATGCACTTAATTTTTAAAATTTATAATTAATTTAATTCAATTGATTGCCCAGAACGCGCGTATCCTTCTTTTGGTAGTATATAAAAACAATGAACATTGGAATTCACAATGAGGTCTGGCAACTGCATTTGAATTCGAACCCTAAGGTGACTATTTTCGAGATATACACAATTCGAAAGTCTAACATCAGATTCGCATACAAAGCTTTGCCAGACGTCGATAGGCGCTCCATTGTTTATTGATTTAGGCGGTGCACTCTAGCCAATCTGAGGGAATTAAATTAATTATTCATAAAGCAAACATTTTATCTAGAAAGTTCGTGAATTGTGGCAGTATGGAACATAATATTTGTGTTCCTGGCAGCTAAAAACGTAAGAAAATACATTTTAATGCCTGAATAAATTGATGGGGGATGTTCTTAAAATTTACTGAATAAGTGAATTATAATGTTAGAAAAAAGGCATTTGAGCAAGATACTCATTCCTGGAATAGAAACCTATATGCACGAATCTTCTTACCAAATTTCGATCACTTAGAGAACAGGACGCAGAGAGGTAGAGGCTGGTAACCTGTATCTTTTATAAAATCTGCAATCTCCATCGACAGCATTACGATAAGGCGAGCGAAGGTCGCCTTCAAATAGACCTCTCTACCACCATTGCCTTGTGATTAAGGTTCTTCTTACACCAAAGGTTAAGAGAGTCGTACCTCGAAAGAAATAAGACTCACAGGATAGACCTAGTAAACCAATGAGGTAGCACTATGCTCATAACACGCATGGAGAGCTCAAACGGAACCATTAGAGGCTGCTGAAATGTGTGTTCTAAGAACGATCAACAGGTTCACGAGAAGAGATAGAATGAGAAATACAGCAATAAGAGCAGAGTTTAAGGTAGAACACTTAATGAACGCCATTGAGAAAATAAGATTGCAGTGGTATGGACGTGTAATGAGAACGAACGAAGAAAAGCACCCCAAAAGAGCGCTGCTATAGATCCCCCAAGGAAAAAGACCCCCTAGAAGACCAAGAAAAAGATGGATCGATGGAATACAACAGGCAATGACACGAAGACGAACATCGCTGAAGGAGGTGGAGGAAGAAAGAAAATTTGATGATCGCATAGAATAAAGACGGTTTATTAAGAGCTCGCCGACTGACAGATATTTGGTATCTACCAGGCGGATGGTTGGAAGGTGAGAAGTGAGAAGAGAACAAGAAGCAATTGAGCGCAATCTTTGTATGTTAGCGTACAAGTTCATAAACAATAAGTAGCGCATTATTATAAACATGCATTAAAATATATTACGACGGGAAAATCTAAATTCAATTATCTTTATTTAAACAAATGATCAATGTGACCATCTTCCTGTTGGCATCCTGACCTCAATCTTATTTTCCATGAAGAGATGTACTTTTGGATATCATATACAGTTATGTCTTCCATGATCTACGTATTCTCTCCTTAAGTTCATTTTAGGTAATTTTATCTCTTTGAGAGAGTCCCATTACTTATCGTTGATTTAAAGGAGTGAGGCTGACTCGTTTGACGCATCAGCGCAACTCTAGTAAAGCATTTACAGAACCTTCCCCCTAAAAAATTGTTTCTTGAAAGAGAACAGAAATTTTTTTTACAGATGAAAGAAGAATTGTATGCGTGAAATAGTTTGATTGGAGTTACCTTATTGAACTAGTGTGCGTGGCGAAGACCAGAAGAGGAAACACCTTTATCTAACAACTTTCTGAAACAACACTTTCTTCCTTACTTTTCACCCAATATAACTTGACTTTCAAAGCGCCCAGAACCTCTTGGTAGTAGGATATTGTAAACTCTGAACGGAAACCCTATAGGGGGCGAGAAGAGGAAGTCCCCTTAGAGGAACTAGCCCGAAAATTGAGAAGGCGTCTTATAGGGCAGGCTACTGTTGGTAGGAAAGTCACGGAGTGCGTACACTAAGCAGACAGATGGGGACTTATAGGTACACAAATAGTTAAGGTATAGACATCTATATCACCTCATTTCTGAAATATGGGTATCTGCCTCCCTTCAAGAATATGAAAAGTTCGCCCTTCTGGTGCTCCCCGGACACGATCTACCACGGAAACAGAAACTTTGCGAGGTCCTGTTTGCCAGATTAGATTAAAGGTTGCGCTTATGTAGATCAGCACAGCCACGAATCCATACATCGCCCTGTGCGCCGAGCTCCAAGATGTTGACAAGATCCTCTCAGCCGAAGAAACAAAGGAATTTAAGGACATTGACTCGAAGACAAAACACTACCCCAAGTTTCAGCAAACTGTAGCGTTATCTGCAGAAGAGTGGAAATGTGGACCGGAGCAAACACAAGCAAATAACTGAAAAGGGAAATCGAAGAAAAACAAACATGGGATAAAGTAAAGAAATAATTAAATTTTACCAGCACACACATGCCTTTAGGTTCCTACTTGAAGCTACATAAATTATGAATAAAGCATCTACTGAAGGACTACACCTTTATTTTATGAGAATACCAGGAATTATCTTCGAGAGACACAAAATAGTAATATCAAGATCTGCTTCAAATGATACGAAATGGAAAGTCACACGACTCAAACATGCCCGAAAGGAGACGAAAATATACGTTCAAAGGGCCATAAAACGGACCATTAGTGGAAAGAATGCACCTCGAAGGTTAGAATATTCTGGAATTGTAATGAATCCTATAGGATATGGCCTTATTATGCCCCCAAAGAAAAGAAATACTAAAAAAGAAAGAAGCGGAACTAAAAAGATCGGGAGTGAGACCTAATTTCTCATGCACAAACGCAGCAAAATAGAACCTAGGAATCAACCAACCACTTAACGTAGACCCAGAAGGACATATGCAGATTATGACCTGCATCCTGCATGCCCAAATAATATATATTGTACAACAGGGAAACTACGTAACAGAACTCAATTCAATGCTAAAGAAATAATGAACTACCAACAATGAAATTCCTCAACAACCCGAACTCTGCAGCGATATATGAGAGAGATTTCGTAAACCACCCTTCTGGATCACATAAAGAAACAAACATCGAAGATACAAAAAGCACAGAATCAGATGAAGAATCACGAGAAAGAAAAAAAGAACGAAAAGAAAAGTAAAGAAAGTACTAATCCCCGAACAAAAACAAGAAATCCTGCAGAGGAAAGCAGAATATAACCAAAACCAGAAACAAGAAGCGCGATCAGAACCAAACCCAGAAATACCAAACAAGCACCAGAAGGAGAAAAGAAAAAGTAAAAAATGTAACCAACAAGCAGCAAAATGTGTGACAGAAAACAAGAGCGAATGGAGGGGAAAAGGCATACGATATGGAAATATATTCACAGCAATTGATGTCACTATAATCCTAATATCAGCACATGGAATCGATAGACAAACTGGAAAAAATAAAACTTGGAAATACCAAGTATCAACCGCATACCATACTCGAGAAAGATGGGATGGGGCGGCAATAGCCATCAAGAGAAACATAAAATACAAGGATTAGAACATTCGTATGTACCAATGAAAATAGACGTGGACTTACAGCTAAGGAATCAACAGAGAAGAGGAAAATGAAGTTGAAGAGATCCTAAAAGAACATTGGAGAAACATATTTAACATGAGCGACGAGGATAATGCAAATTACGACACCGAATTTGAAGAACGCATTGTTGACCAATTAAACGAAAACCTGGAAAGAACGCACCCAGCACATCAGCTAGAGGAATGTAGAAATACCATGACAGTAATGGAGGAACCATTACCACAGAAGAACTAGAAAGCGCACTTAAATCATTTCGACAGCGAGCGCCCGATCACACAGGGCTCACACAAACTAACCTTACAAAAATAACATATTTAACGCATGTTTGAATACAGGTTACTACCCTAACCAACTCAAGGTAGCAAAAATGATCATCTCAAAACAAGGAAAACCTCCGGATGCATAATGAAACTATAGACCGATTGCACTTTTGGAAATCGGAGGAAAGTACTAGAAAAATATTGAATGACAGAAAACTTTGAAAAAAACAACCTATAAAACGATCAATAATACGGATTTCAGAAAACTTGGATTTCAAAAATGGCAATTAGTATTATCACAAATAAGATATCGCAGGCGAAAAGGAAGAAGAACCATATAGATATAGCATAGGAAAGACAAAAGGCCTAGCATTCGAATTAGGAGCAGGGATTCCGCAAGGCAGATGTTTAATTCCCACCCTCTACTCAATTTATACGGCGGATATTCTACCCTAAGAAATCAATTCAGTATTAATATACAGTACGCAGTGATGATTTGACTCAACTAGTGGAAATCCCATACCTTAATTTTCCTATGCAAGTAAGAATGACAGCGGAAAAAATAAGAATAATAAATGAATACGAAAGAAAATGGAAAACACAAACAAACCTAAACAAATTTAATATAGTACCTATAGGAAGAGGCTTACTCTCAGGTGCGGTAATCAAACGAACCAGATACCCTTACTCAACTGAATGTATAGTCCTAGGAATAAAAATAACTACCGATGGATACAGGATACAAGTCAGCGAAAGAGTACAAAAAACGACACCAGATATAAAATTGATGTATAGATTCAAAGAACTAAGCATAAAAAACTAAAAGATGGTATATGATGCAATAGTGCAATCAGTACTGTTATATCCAGCTGCAGTAATGCACGGCATACCCAAAAACCCCAGAAAATACTGCAGAATGTATAAAACAAAGCAGTGTACCATATAACAAAGAATCACAAGAAAACAGAAAGACCTATATGAAAGTATCAGCATACAAAGAATAAACTAGATACTAGAAAATAGGGCACGCAAGATGAAAGAGGAACTGTTAGATAAAATAGGAGAAAATATTACTCATATACTTGAAGATAACACAAAAGAAGGAAACCGAACCAAAGATACTCAAACTTCTTATCTAATCTAGAACAAGAAAACGAGGTAGAAAATTATGCATAAAAATGCTGACCCGAAGGTGAAAGTTATAGTCGAAAAAGGACAAGTTGAAGAAAAAAAATGTGTTAGTAATTGACTGAATAGATGTTATTTCTAACCATAATTATGGAACAAAACTGGATTTGAAACAATAACTAATAGAAACTGACAACCGAATTGACGAACGGGAGGTGGTCCGGAAGAGACAGTTGTGAGTATAAGACTACCCCATGCCCTCCCTAACATACCCGAGTTAGAAAACTACACAACAATAATAACGGTTTGAACACCTTTTAACAAAGGTAATTAAACAGATAAATAAATAAAACTAACTAATGAGAGAGATTATCTTGTTATCCAAGCATGAGATAGGGATGAAACGGTTTGACGCCGAAGAGAAGGATTTAAACAAAACAAATAGAGGTTAGACGGATCTCCCGGCCTCTTTTATGATCAGAAATGATCGATCAAAGAATAAATAAACAAGAATATTATACAAAAAAAATAGAAGGCTCTAGGATAAGCCCGTCCTTCGGATTCTACGTTAATCAGTAGGTCCTCCTAGCCTGTCAAACTGTAGAAAAAAAAACTTGGCTGACAGAAAGCACCCTATTCTCCTTCGCTTAACCCTCTGAGGCAGACCAACTATGATACGCTTTATTACTTCGACTCATATTTCCACTTTCTGACTTCTCTTTTTTCTTTTACTCTTTCCCAATCCGTCTTCCGGATGTACCCAACTTCTCCCCACTCCTTGAAATGGGAAAAGGGGAGGGGTACCGGTAGCAGGCGACAAAGTTTTCCTCTCTTACTATAAAAAATTACTTATCGTTTAGGAAATTATCGGCTAGTAACATACGCTGCCCTTGGCAAACGCAAAACCATCACAATATTTTTCGATAAATGATTATAAATTTTTTCATTGAGAAAACTATAACAGCAAAGGCCATTGAAATTGGCAATAATTATAACATATCCATGTGAGTTAATATGTACTAACTATCATATCTAAAAGATCCGAAATGTTTAAGATGTTCAACCTTGAATTGAATCAAGTTTTATCCACCCACCAGATATAACGCTAGGAGTATAAGCTATGCGGTCTCTATGGCGACGGAAATTAGGTTAAGTTATATGATGCTATGCGTAAGCTGAGTGCTGAATATATGGACTTTATACTTTAAATGTTATTAAGTTTCATTTTCTCAAATAAATGTTATTTATTGTGAAAAAACAACTGTGTATACAATAATCCTGTATGATAACGAATTTAATTTTCTTCTTTCCCATTGCCACAGTGACAAAAAATAGTATTTTAACTCCCATACGCAAACCCTGGGTTTAATCATGTGGCAATACCATAGGATGAAAAAGAGTAATGGATAGATAAAATAGGCGATGTTACCACACAAATACGAGACTTTCAAACAGAGTCTACGTATATTTCAAATAAGGGGTCGGTTATATATGTCTCCTGCAACCTGCAGTTGATACCAGCGTGGTAATTACATAAAAATCAGAATGTTAAAACTGTGTGGGGGAGTATTACAATGAGTATTACACAACCCCTCTTTTTTTAAAGCCCCCTTCTCCCTCTATTTTTGTGAGCCCATCATTGCAGAATGTCGTCGGTTAAATTTAAAATGTTAATGAAATTTTGTACCGTATTAGGTTTGGGCAGTGCAATTATCTACTCCCTTATTCATATAACTATTTATATTTAAATTCAATTAAAACAAGTATTTCATTTTAATTATCAAAGAATGCTCTGGATTTTTCTGTTTTATGTCCCCAGCGATTGCTGGTTAGAACTAAAAGGCATTCGTATGTTCGCGATAAAATACGCGTTATTGTAATTAGGGAAAAAGTGATGGTATTTTAACCACTTTAAATGCGAAAAAGTCCTAAATGTTTATTGAGAGTCACGAAGATAAAACTTTAACAATTTTGAATCCCGGTGGCACATTATAGTAGCTGACGATAGTTGAGAGATGGGAAGAGAGGGGATACAAGTGACAAGAATTACACCAAAGTATCATGCCATACCAGGCGGAAAGTGCATAACATAACTGTAGATAGTGATAAAGTATAGCAATTATGAAGGCTCTCACACCTAAATTGCGAGTACGTGTTTTTGAAAGAGGATACCTAAAAATTTTAATTATAAAGCTAAAACACTTCACTTATAACTGAGTTCATTCAACTGAAAACGTCCACTTGGCTTCTCCCACAATGTGTAACAAGGAGTACCAAAGAAAGTAAGTACCCTAGGAGACCTTAAGGTCCATTCAAAGAGGGTACTTTTCGACTAGCAATCGAGCAGGCACATGGCTGCTCAATTGTTTTGCGTCCCTAAACGGCTACTTTTCAAGACTTTGTCTAGTCTTGACTTGAACTGGTCAACAGATTCACTGTTGACAACTTCCACTGGAAGTGCGTTCCACTTACCACAGATACTGTAGGTGAAAAAGTTTCCACACAGATTGCGGTTGTAACGCTTCAGTTCAAGTTTGAAGCCGTGATTGCGCGTTCTGTTCTCACTCAGTGTAAAAATATCCCGGTAGTCAACATTGTCGAACCCTCGAAGTATTCTGAAGACTTCGATGAGCTGACCACGCAGTCTACGGGTTTCCAGCGAGAACAGATCTAACTCCCTTAGTCTATCCTCATAACTTTTATGTCGAATAGAGGGAATCAGTTTGGTTGCCCTAGCTTGTACGCGTTCCAATCTTTCGATGTCTTTTCGCAATGAAGGACTCCAAAATTGTACGGCATACTCCAGGTGCGGTCGGACAAGTAAATTATACAAACAGAGTACTATTTCCTTGTTTCGATATCCAAACTGTCGCTTTATATAACCTAACATCCTTTGGGCCCTTTTCTTCGCCTCTATGCACTGTTTCGAGAACTTGAGGTCACTAGTGATTGTTACACCCAAGTCCTCCTCGGTATCAGTGCGTTCAAGAGCAGTGCCCATAAGGATATACCGTAATTGGTGGTTTTGGTGGCCGATATGCATCACTTTGCATTTGCCCACGTTAAAAGGCATTTGCCACGTGTCCGACCACTTCCCAATCTTCCCAAGATCTTCCTGCAGGCGGGCAGTATTTCCAACCTTTGCAACGTTCATACCAAGCTTGGTATCGTCGGCAAATTTGGAAATCTTGGCAACCATGTCACCGTCCATGTCATTGACGTAGATGATGAATAGTAGTGGTCCCAGGACAGAACCTTGAGGCACCCCGCTAGTAACGGGCACCCACTCAAAAGACTGTCCATTCACCACCACCCGTTGCCGTCTGCCACTTAGCCAGTTCTCGATCCAGCCGGCTACCTTTCCGTCTATGCCAAGCGCTCGCACTTTCCGGAGAAGGCGGCGGTGTGGTACCTTTTTAAAGGCTTCCTCAAAGTTTAGGTAGACCACATCCACCGCCTTGTCCCGATCGTGCTCACTGAAAACGAAGTGGAAGAATTCCACAAGGTTCGTCAGGCATAACCATTGACTTCGGAAGCCGTGCTGAGAACTCCTCAGTAGCAGGTTTGACTCTAAATACGACGTCACTTTGTCCACCATGATGCTTTCCATGAGTTTACCGACTATCGAAGTCAGACTGATAGGTCAGTAGTTCGACGGTTGGTTAAGGTCTCCTTTCTTGAAGATAGGAGTCTCCTCCGCCTCACGCCAGTCTCTAGGAACGCATTTGGTCCAGATTGACATGCTAAAGAAAGCGCACAGATGTCGTGATACTTCATCGCACACTTCCTTCAACACTTTAGGTAGAAACCCGTCTGGTCCAGGGGACTTATTCGTCTTTAGGTCAGCGATCTTTTTCTTTATTTCTCCTTCGGTGAGGTCCATTGCCTCCAGCTTTTCCCCCGAGTAGGAATCCGTCGGCTGGGGAATGGGACCACACTCTTCAGTAAACACTGAAGAGAAGTAGTCGTT
Organism: Ceratothoa steindachneri; assembly: GCA_963969495.1. Taxonomy (NCBI): domain Eukaryota; kingdom Metazoa; phylum Arthropoda; class Malacostraca; order Isopoda; family Cymothoidae; genus Ceratothoa; species Ceratothoa steindachneri. The sequence continues at coordinate 158,217,126 of OZ018324.1, read as the reverse complement.
GAGGAGGCTAGCATTTTCTGCATCTGAATGCTTTAATGTCCCCTCCTCGTTCCTCAAAGGGCCAATCGTTCGATGGATTGGTTTACGCCTATTTACATATCCAAAAAACTCCTTGGGATTCTCTTTACAGAGTCTTGCCACTCGGAGTTCCTCAGACCGCTTAGCCGCCCTTATGCTGGACTTCACTCTCCTGGCTAGCCTCCGGTATTCGTCAAAGTCACCCGTATGTATGTATTATACCCTTGTCCAAAAGTATAAAGCATCTCTCATCGATATATATATATATATATATATATATATATATATATATATATATATATATATATATATATATATATATATATATATAGTACAAGAGAAAATAAGAATTGGATGCGAATGAGCAAATGAGACAAGAAACCGGAGTTTTTTTAAAGGCAAGATAGAGGGACATTAGAAGAATCCAGTATCAAAGGGAGCAGAGGGCGGCACAGTGAAGGTGATCCTTTAACGAGAAGACAGAAATAACGCCAGGGGGAAAAAGTTTTGAATTCCTGTCCGGGACTCAAACCCGGGTCTGCTGATTGCCGGTCAGATGCTTTACCGAAGAGCTACCAGGCGCAGTAACTATCGGTAAAGGCTCGCCTTCACTATGCAGCCATCTGCTCCCTTTGATACTGGATTCTTCTAATGTCCCTCTCTCTTGCCTTTAAAAAAACTCCGGTTTCTTGTCTCATTTGCTCATTCGCATCCAATTCTTATTCTCTCTTGTACTATATGTATTTATAGTCAGCTACACCAGGTTTCTGCATCTTTCTTTCTGTCTTCAAATCTTATTTGAAAGACAGAAAATAAGAATGGCATAGCCCGGTGGTGGTTGTATAATCACCCGCAGATCCTGTAGTTGCTCCTTCTTTGTATATATATATATATATATATGAATGCAATGTCTCGCAGGAAAAATGAAAAGGTGCTTCCAAGTACTTTCGAACTTTATTCAGTTCATTTTCAAAGATAACTACAAGAAAAAATAATCTAATAAGGGTATATATAAGCTAGTAAAAGATAAAGGACCGCCTCTAAGACAAGAAGTCACCAATGAGGAAGTAGGAGAGGGATGGGTAAATTCACATTAAGATTTAGCTATAACAGGTCGCAAGGTCCAACCTACAGTCAAGAAAGAGTCAAGGAAAGAGCCAAAAGGGTTAAAACGATTAATGGATAAATCGATAGTCTAAAGAGGAAAATTAGGAGTGACAGGAGAAGTAAATTGAAATGAAGTGGAGCGGGAAAAGGAGAGAGGAAAAGAAATAAAATAATGTTAATACAAAAACAATGCAATAATTAAATTGACACAACAGGTTCCCATAAAAATGAAAATTACCCACTCAAAAATTTAAAAATTAGGAATATAAGTCAAGGCTAATTTTTTTAAGGAGTTTTTCATAACAATATCAATTTTAAAAAGGACAGGGGAAATGTTAAAGTTATTAAATTGGATTATAAATAAACATTAAACAAGGTTTCTTTTAATTGAGTCATTTGAGCTAAAAAAAAATTGCTGAATTCAAATTAATTAAGTGGTTATTTTTTGACATGTGCACAGAGAACGCAATATTATTTACAACTCTCCTAACATTGTATTTATGCTGATTAATACGGACAGATAATTGCTTTCCTGTCTGTCCAAATTATTTACTTGGACAAACAGAACATTCGACCGAATAGACTCCCCCAATATTATTACAATCATTGTGAACTACAATGTTTTTATAGTTGTCTCGTATTTGAAAGCAACTGAAATGTTAAAGTTTTTTAAAAGACGGAGACGGTCAAGATGTTAATAGCTTTCTTACCAAACTTAATTCACTCGTCCTTTCTATTAAGTTTACCCATGAGGTTGAAAATATTATAACCTTTCCTTTCTCGATCTTCTTATTCATAGAACACCGACTGGCTTAAATACTCCATCTATCGCAAACCTACTAATTCTAACTCTTCATTTTTACTCTTCGCATAGTCCCAAAGTCAAACGTTCTGTTTTTTCCTCTATGTTTTTACGGGCTTTACGAGTTATTAGTCCTGAATATATGGATTCTGAATTCTCCAATATCTTTGAAATTGGCCATAAACTTTGTTACACTTATACCTTTCTCCTAAACTGTCTTTTCTAGGCAAAAAAAAGACGTTCTATAATACAGCTCCTGCAATCCCTTTTAATGTTAAAAACATTTGGTTTTTACCCTTCTCTGTTTGTTCCATTGACCTTCCCCGTCTTTTTAAAAAACTTTAACATTTCAGTTGCCTTCAAGTACGAGTCAACTATAAAAGACATTCTAGTTCACAATAATTGTAATAATATTGGGGGAGTCTATTCGGTTGAATGTTCAGTTTGTCCAAGTAAATATTTTGGACAGATAGGAAAGAAATTATCTGTCCGTATTAATCAGCATAAATACAATGTTAGGAGAGTTGTAAATAATATTGCGTTCTTTGTGCATATGGCAGAAAATAACCACTAAATAAATTGGAATTCAGAAAATTTTATTTTTCGCTCCAATGACTCAATTAAAAGAAACCTTGTTGAATGTTCCTCTGGCCTTTTTAAAATTGATGTTGTTATGAAAAAACTCATTCTTAAAGAAATTAGCTTTGACTTATATTCCTAATTAAATTCTTTTTTTTTGCAATTTTCATTTTTATGTGAAGCCAGTTTGTCAATTTAATTATTGCAGTGATTTTGTATTAACATTATTTTATTTCTCTTCTTCTCCCTTTGTCCCTCCCCGTTCGTTTCAATTTACTTCTCCTATCACTCCTAATTTCCATCTTTAGACTATCGCTTTATACGTTAATCGTGTTAACACTTTTAGCTCTGTTCTTGACTCTTTCTTGCCTCTCGGTCTGACCTTGCTACCTGTTATAGCTAAACCTTAATGTGAATTTACCCCTTCCTCCCCTTCTTCCTCATTGATGATTTCTTGTCTTAGAGGCGGTCCTTTAACTTTTACTAGCTTATATATACCCTTATTATATTATTTTTTCTTGTAGTTATCCTTGAGAATAAATTGAATAAAGTTCGAAAGTACTTTGTCGTTGTATGACATGACATTATATCAATACCATATTATATCTATGGGGGAGGGACCAATAACTTAAAGGTGAACCGAAAAGGAACGGAACACCACGAGTTTCGACGCGCGGAACAACGAGATGAGAGTGCAACGAGGTCAGGTAAAATTTGGGCAATGGCAAAGCTCAAGGTTATTTAAAGAGGTATATACAAAAATATAATTTTATTTACATAAAAATAAGAGAAGTAATAGCCAAAATTACATCAGAGAATTAATGGGCAAAATTACATCGGTAAACGAGGGGGGAATTGTAGTTATGCATCAGACTCTGAAGTTAAAGTTTAAGGTATTACAGAACGAGACTATTCAAATGGGGAGGATTAATTCAAATGGGTTACTGAAGGGAAGAGGGGTTGGCTTACGGGGGATTCCTGGAGAGACGTCAGGGTAAGGCTTCACGGATGTCTTCTGCAGGCAATAAATGTGAGGCGAGGGCGTTCGGAGCTTCTGAGCAGGAAGTTAACGTGTGACGGTTCTCCACAAGGGGGGGGGGGGACGGCGGTAACGTCCGGTCCAGGGAAGAGTATTTCAGCCACCCGAAAATGAGGGGCGAACGAGGAGGGCTTCGACAGGAGTTGATGAGTGGAATCGGAAAAAATCGCTCGGTGGCGATCGTCAAATGAAAGTACCTCACATTCTGGAGCTAATTCCAACACACAAAAAGTTCAGCCGTCACTTTGCTTTGTTGTTAGCGCCTGACTTGGAACTAGAGGAATCTCCTTTGGTCCGGGTGAGACTTCTCAACTCTGTGTCTGCCACATAGAAGAAGAACCCTATATATATATATATATATATATATATATATATATATATATATATATATATATATATATATATATATATATATCCGAGGCTCCCTCCCGCGGGGTGGGGGAAACAACGTTACTCTCGAATGGCTTCGAATCTTCACGCCGAGGCGATTCTAACCCGCATAAAGGTGGTCCGTGGTGGACGCGGTTCGAGGCTACCGCTTGTGGAAGGGGGGGAAGGGGGCTTACAAATTTAAGCCTAACCAACTTCTAGAATGTTCTCCAGCGCAAGGACTTCACTTCTGTGCTGGAAAAGAAATTCCACGTGGAATTCCCCCACATACTTGGAAGCATCTTTTAATTTTTTCCTGCGGGACATTGCATGCATTGCGAACCATATATATATATATATATATATATATATATATATATATATATATATATACTTCCATCGTGTAGAGCGAGATGAACACAAGGAAATAGCTCAATATCTCCTCTTCAGACAAGCAGCGACCCTCGCCCTTCTACGGAACCGAGCGAGTTGAAGGAAGTTCAAGTATTAGCGCTAATACATCCCCTCAGACCTCGAAACAAAGTAAGAAGTAGTACATATATTCCAAATAGTTAGATACCGAGATAGTCTTACTTTCCGTTTCTTTTATTTCAGTATACACATATGTCGCATACGTATGTGTGTCTTTGTATAGCTAAAAATTTTTCTATTTTCTAAATATTTTAAAAAATTTAGTCAAGTGAAGCTACTTGCTTTAAATTATCTGCCTTTAACAGTTAATTGTCAGTAGTCGCTCGGCATGATGCAGAGCACCGACACGGCTGTCGTGACGTTTAAATAAAGGGAGAAGGAAATATAAAGATTCTTGTAAAAGAATTATTGATGCCACGGAAGTAATAAACTTCAACCTAAAAACTGCATATATATATATAAATATATATATATATATATATATATATATATATATATATTATAAAGAGGCCATGTTGGATATAGTAATTGTTATTTTTGACAGCAGAAGAGGCCTTTTTTAGTTTCTTGATAACTTTCATAAATGATTATCCCTTAAAAGAGGGAAGACCATAAATATCATTTTAAATCATTATTTATTATTCGCCCGAGGCGCCTTTGGACCACATAGCCTCTTTATAAAATAGATTCATTCCAGCCAGTCCGACAATCAGCATTTAACTGAGAAAGAACGATGCTAAGATTTAAAATTTAAATTTGGAACAAATAAGAAAAATCAAGATGAACTCATGTCTAAGGTTGAACTTCTCGATGAAGAAAAAAGTTACAAGAGTTCTATTTCTATATACCAATATTCATCTCAAGCCGGTGACTGTGAGCATCGTAACTTTAAGTATGTACATAGGCGCAACATCAACTCTTATTTCTGAAAGAGCAATATAAGTTTGTATGTATTTTCCTGTCGTTTTTCAATCATATATGCAGTCAAAATATTTCAAGAAGAAATTATGTATGAAACTCACATTATCTATGAAAAAAATAAGTACTGGAAATCTACGTCTTTTTACCAACAATTATTTAGGCTCGATGACTGTGAGCATCGAAACTTTAGGTAAATTGGCGTAAAATGAAGTATTATTTCAGAAAGAGATGTGTTAGTTTTGCTGCTTTCTCCTGTTATTTTTTCTAACATATTTTCGTTCTAAATAGTTTCATTTTAAATTCAAAATTTTTCATTTTGATTTCAAGTTTATTTTTTCTATGTTATTCCTCAAAATCTTGTAAAATATTTACATATATTTTGTATTTATTGAGCAGAAATTCTTTAAATTTATCAGTAAAGCCCCAGAAGATGACCAATATGGTCGAAAGGCGCCTCGGGCGAATAATAAATTATGATTTAAAATGATATTTATGGTCCCCCCCCCCTCTTTTAAGGGATAATCATTTATGAAAGTAGTCAAGAAACTAAAAAAAGCCTCTTCTGCTGTCAAAAATAACAATTAATATATATATATATATATATATATATATATATATATATATATATATATATATATATATATATATATATATATATATATATATATATTCATTCCGTGGTCTGGAATCCACGTTGATCAGTAGATCACGACTGAAAAATAAAAGGCATCTTAAGTTGTTACTTGTTAAACCCACTACCAAATTCTTCCACCAGCGATTGTCATTCTGATCTTTATGTTCACTAATTATCCGGTATAGGGATCTCTCCCAAGATGTGAGAGAGTATTCCTCCGGGTTCAAACTTGCCAAAGGCTGTTGTTTTCTTAGCTTTTTCTTCCCCAGTACTTAAAGTTGATAAGTTGTTTATAATTTTGATTTCATCTGTAACCCTTAAATCCAGAAGGTCGAGTCGGCGCACATCAACACACATTTCATTTAAGCCTTATTAAAGCTCAAAGAACCACAAAATCTCATTTCTTTCACTGTTCATATATTTATGTTCATTCATTTCCCTCATGTTCTCTGTCCCCGAGTCTTACCCCGCTGAGTAAGCCTACCTTCATTGTATAACAGACATCTTCCCCCTTCTAAATAATCTCGAAATAATTAAATCTCTTGTAAATAATGACCTCCATTTCCCTGGAATAAATGGCAGAATCGCAAGTCTCCTTTTAAAACTTGGCATCGCCGCACAAATTTACGGCGCCAAATTTTATCCTTCCAATGTTAAATTAATTTTAGCCTCTTGAAACTAAATTGCAGTTGTTAAATTTTTAGGAAATTTTATCTAATTTAAGCTTTAGTTTTAACTGTTTCCGTCGAAACAGAATTAGGATAAAATTTGGTGGTTTGAGAACATTTTGTAAAGGAGAAATGAAAAGGTTGGAAAGAAAAATAATACGAGCAACTTCACAAGAATCCTCTTTTCCTGGAATATATTGTTTTTTTCCTTTATTTTTAAGCTTTTTAACTTATTTTTGTTTTCACTTTTATTCGTAAGTTGTTGATCTATTGTTTATTCCTTGATGATTAAATTGGACTTCCTGGTTCCAATTTGGCACGGCAGAGAGGTGGTTCGCCTTCATTACGGAGAGTGTCGCTCCTTCCTGTGAGCTCTTGCCCCCCCTCCCCGGCCTCCCATAATAGTCTACCAGAGTTATGTATCCCCCAACAAATTCTCATTCCCTTTAATTTTACCACTTTAGGGAAACTCTTGCAAAACTTTCTTGGGGAGGGGGAGGCTTTAATAGTTTTAATAATGAAAATGAGGTTGTGGCTGAAAGTGTTCTGATGTGGTGTATGGGTGGAAATACATTTGTGAAGAACCCACTCGAGAGCGAATGTCAGAGTGTGAGAAGGATTGGAAGACCGTGTAAAAGGTGGGTTGATTATGTGAGTGAGTGCTTGAGAGGGAGAGGGTTGACCGAGGAAGAAGTGTATGATAGGTGTGGATGAAGGGAGCGTGATTGGGGTCTTCTACCCATTGCTATGAAGGGCCTTTGGCATGGACAAGATAATGGGTGGCCTTGTGCTTAATTGGCCATAATGGGGATGAGAGGGGCAGGTGGTTTAAGTGGAGTTGAAGCGCGCCAACTCCACTTGTAGTGGCAAACTGACCGATGTCGAAGTTTTGAAGTCTTTCTTTAATAAATACCAAATTTCAATCGTTAGATGAATACACCAATCCGATCCTTATAATACTATCAACATATTGGTGATTATTTGAGTGGAGTTGGCTTCAAGTGGATGTACTGGTTGAGAACATAAAGGAACGAGTCTGCCACAGGCTAATCAATAGCCTATACGAGGCAAACCATCTTCCCATCACCCAGTTCAGTCCAACCTCCCATCCTCATCCATAAATCTATCCAATCTATTGTTAAAACTCCCGTGACCAGTGAGTCTATTCCATTGATCTACCACAGGATTTGTAAATCAATTTCTATCAATCTCTTTCCTAAACCTAAACTTGTCCAGCCGAAACCTATTTCTACGTTCATTAAAAAAAAAGAACCTTACTTGTCTCTCCTCGGACTTGTCTCCTTTCTAATGTAGAAGATTTAGTCTCTTAAGCCTTTCACATTAAGGTAAGTTCCTCAACCCATGAATAATCTTACTCATACTTCTTTGTACAGAATCAAGTAAACCAATATGTATCTTAGAAATGGTGACCAAAATTGCACTGGTTGGTCTATGTTGAGCCAAATTTTCTATAATTATCTGCGGAACAACCTTTCTACTTGCAGTTTTCACTATAACTGCTCTTCACCCGTTAACAACCAGTGATTATTCCCAATATTCCGACATTAACTTTTATTTTTTAATGACGACACTCTCTGGTTTTACCCATTTGGGAAGCAACCAAGGAATACGCCTCTTAGAGACCTAAAGCCAAGAATATATGAAAAGTTAAAACATCTCAACACATTTGAACATATAAAAAAATGCTTATATGTACTTATGTGCTTACTAATAGAGTTTAAACTGCATGATGAAATCTACCTTACTGCATAAATTGGTGTAAATAAGTTTGGAAAGGTTCGCGACAGTATCCTCGTTAGTTTTGATTCTTTGTTTGAATTTGTTTTGTTAGCTTTCTGATATGTTAGGTACTCGTATGTCCACTCTTTTATTTACCAAAGAAATTTAGTGAATTATAAACAGTTCTTTGAGTGTATCCTTAATGTTTTAGATCTCTATATAAGATTCTCCCTTATTTGTATACATTATTTTAACAGGTATAGAATTTTTATTATTCGAAGTAGTAATGCATATGACAGGAGCTGTATTAGTACTTATTTCCATGTGACCAAATCAATTTTCCAGCCATACAAAGATGGAAACGATGTTGGGTGATAACAAAACATTTATCATCATCATCATCCTCATATCACTAACTCTATAATTTAAGAAGGGGAGTTTTTTGAGTATTTGAATAATAATTTCATCTTAGTTTGGTTATGACTTATGTTTTTTTCTAAAAGTTATTTCTAGTCATTCTTTTAAAATATTAAAAAACAAAATGGTGAAGTAAAGAAATAAATATAAGTATCGAAATTTTGTGAATTTTTTAAAACCGAAAGAATTACAAATGGTAAAGTTTAGAAAATTTATTTTTATATATCTTCTTCTTCTATAACTATATTTTAGCAAAGTGATATTTTAAAAGGGGGGAAATTTAGTTTAGAGTTCCTTTTTAAAATTACCAGGTAATGGCTTTGCCACTCCCCTCTAAGGGGAGGAGCTTGAGCTTCGCTTCTAAGATTAAAATTTAAAATCTTAAAAAAAGCAACCATGGTTAAATTGTTATAAATTTTCTGAACTTCACTAATTATAATAATTTTAAAAAGGAACTCTAAACTAAATTTCATCCCTCCCTTTCAAAATATCACGTTGCTAAAATATAGAGTTATAGAAGAAGATATATAAGAATAAATTTCCTGAACTTTACCATTTGTAATTCATTGGGTTTTAAAACAATCGCAAAAATATCGATACTTATATTTATTTCTCAACTTTGATAAAAAACATAAGTCATAACCAAACTAAGATGAAATTATTATTCAAATACTAAAAAAAAATCCCCTTCTTAAATTATAGAGATAGTGATGATTATTATAATTGGCGAAGTTTAGAAAATTTATAAAAATTTAACCATGACTGCTTTTTTTTAGATTTTAAATTTTAATCTTAGTAGCGAAGCCATTGCCTGGTCTTTTAAATTTAAGAAATGCAATGCAATAAATCGAATAAAACTATTTTCAACTACTTTCGTGCTTAAATGTCTTTCAATCGGCCCCTCTATCTTAAGAGCTTCTGATATGATGTCCTTAAAAAATGTAAATTTATAGGGCGCTATTTTAAAGCATTTTTAATGATTTCCGTTATCCTAAATTCCGATTATTATAGTGGATCAAATTAAGAATACCCTCAATGAGAGACCCTCTAATAATTCTATAAAAGCTAGATATTACCCACCCCCTCTTTGGTTTGGGTGTAGGGCTTCGTTTAAAAATAGCTTCCTAAGCTTCGGTAGCATTTGAAGATGAATCTTCTTCAATATTTCGCAATTTCCCAGAAATTTAAATTTACGAGAAGAGCCCTGATTTGATCATCCGCTCGTGTTTGGGGCGTTCCCTACCACATGGTCAAATTGACGTCACATCTTTAGACGCCTCCAAAGCCTCTTAGCTTCTCGTGTCCTCCATTATTGGATCAAGGAAAGCCGATAAACTGAACATCAGGGATCGATGGATTGGGGTTGATCAATGAAGTTCTAAGGAGGGATCCTGCAAAGGGCTTTAGGTCCTTAGAATATCAGGTACTTCTTGCACAAAATTTGTCCTCGAGTCTTCCATTACTTCGACTCGACCTTTGTTGCCTTTTAGGCTAGTTTATTTGCGGTCAATTGAACTAATGGAAAAAATATAGCACTGCCGTCTTAAGGTAAAAAGCATTAACTGCAAAAATGCGATTTTTGAGATTTTGGTACCGTTGGATTCGTCTCGACGATACGCATCTAACTAGAAGGTTGCCAGTTATGCTATTTAATTCATTAAAATTTTAAGAGAGCTCAAAAAGCATTATCTCCACCTAAAATAAAAGGATTTTTCAGGCAGAAAGCATTAATCCTTTCTTTTCAGGCAGAAAGCATTAAGTACAAAATTTTAGCTAGATAATGCGTTTTGCCTGCAAATGTCAATGTGAATTCCCATAGCAAGTTGCAGACAAAATGCATTAAGTAGATTATACAATATGCTTCGCATTGAGAACTCAGCCTGAGCTGCAATTCCGTCATGTTTCTGCAGGTTCTGATCTGTTTGAACAAAGCAAAACATGATTAATTTCAGGTACCTATATCTCGATCATAATTTGAAAGAGGGATTTCATTTCACTTCTGTCCTTCTAATTGAAAGGTATGAATAAATTGTTTCGTAATGTTTACCATTGCACAAGCCGTTTTTAAGGAATTGAGGAAAAGGTGAGTAACTTCTTTTAACTGATGATATTATGTTTAAATTCTATAGCTAATGTTAATGTTGAATGTCAACCTAACTTTTTTGTTTGTTTTTAAATATACAGGGTGGGCCAAAAAAAGGGGCCATTATTAAAAGACTGACTAAAACTTTATTCTTCTATACCTATTTTTAAACTAAACATTATCTACGGTTTAGTTTTAAAAATATAAAAATAAATTTTAAGTAAATTTTTTAATAATACCCCTTTTTTTTGGCCCACCCTGTATTTTTCAAGAATGAAAGAAATAAAAATTGTACAGCTGTTTAACAAAAGACAGTGCTTTTCCGAGAAATCATTTCCTTTGTTTGAGCACAACATGATTCTTTGTACAATTTCCCCTAAATTAGTGAGGTTAATATACTAAAATTTATGTGAAATAGAGTTTTGGATGTCTTTCTGTGCATGTAAAAGTTATATATAGATCAAGTTTTTGGTTCATAACTTTTTAACCATTGGTCATACGGACTTAGAAATAGTTTTAAGCACCCCGCAGCCCCAAATTACATAAGATGATATATATATTTTTTTTCCCAATACGCCCCCATTTAGGCTCTGCAGAGTGTGACACACACACACACACACAGATAAGATCAGACTTATATCATAGTATATACATATATAATATATATAGCTCAATTTTCTATATCGTTTTCTATATAATTAATAAGCTAATAATTTTTTTTTATCCTTTACAGTGGAGTAATTCCAAATGATGATGCTGAATCAAATAGGAGTATAGATGAAAATGAACATCAAGAAGTTTCTCAGAACATTCAAATTCCCCTTGAACAAAATCATCAAGAACCCTCTCAGAATAATCAACTTCTTCTCCTGGAACAAAGCCCTCAAGAACCCTCTCAGAATATTCAACTTCTTCCCCCTGAACAAAATAGTCAAGAAACTGCAGCAGCTGATGAAAGAAAAAATTCAAAGAGATTACGAACAGCTAAAGCTCAATTAGAAGCTCAAAGAGAAAAACATCCATTGCTTCCTCCCTGCAAAGATTCGTGCAATCAACAGTGTACTAAATCCACTTCTCCTGAATTTCGGAATACCATACATAGTGAGTTTTGGAAAATGGACAAATCTCTTCAAAAGCAGTGGCTTTTAGGAAGAATAAAGAAAAACCCCACGACTGAGCGCAGACGCTCCAATTCCTCATGTTTTACAAAGTCATGCACCTTCGTATACACTTTCTTAAATGAGTCAGGGTCAGAATTCAAAGTGTGTCAGACAATGTTTTTACACACAATAGGCTTTTCAAGTAATCGCATTATTTTGGATGTGTTTAAAAAAGCTTCTACTAGTTTAGGTGGATCTAATTCTTTAAGTGATTTTGAGTTTTTTGATATGAGGGGAAAACATGAACCTAGCAACAAGAAAAATGAAGAAATCATTATTGATCACATAGAAAAGATGAATCCCCATCTTTTCTATGTGATCAATAATTATAGGAGGGAGCACGCTCCAAATAGAAGATATTTATCCCCTGAATTAACAGTGAAGGATTTATATAAAACCTTTATTGAAGAGAACCCTGATTTTTGCTCCTACGCTACATACTCAAGAGTGTTTAACAAACTAAATATTGGATTTGGAACTGACTCTACTGATCTTTGCGACACCTGTTTATATTTTAAAAATTATTCAGGTATATTAGATGAATCACTGAAAGCAAAATGGACTATGCATAATGAACTTGCAAAAGATGCACGAAGAGCATATGATTACGATTGCTCTCAAAAATGGGATTCTACAACCCAAGTTTTTGCTGTTGATATGCAAAAGATACTTCTTTTACCTATTATGAAAGGTTTAAAAACTTGTGTATTTACTCCACGCCTGATAATTTTTAATGAGACATTTGCATGTATCGGCCAAAAATAAAAATCAACTTATAATCATTATGCAGTCCTCTGGACAGAATCAATTGCTGGTCGAAACAAGGAACATGTGGCCAATGCTTATTTAGACTTAATAAGAACAGAAAGAGATGCTGCTAATTTCATTTTTTGGGCTGACAATTGCGCCGCCCAAAATAAGAATTGGGCACTTTACAGAGCAATGATAATCCTTGTTAACACCAGTGAACAAGTCAATAGCATCACCTTTAAGTATCTAGTGCCTGGGCACACCTTCATGGCCGCCGATGGCATCCACGGCCACATAGAAAAAAATATTAGGAAAAAGGATAATATCTATGACTATCAAGATTTGAAATCAGTTATTGATGCATCCGTTAAAAATTTGAAAGTATTAGATATTAATTTTAGTGCCTGTTTTAACGATATTCCGGATATTTTGGTCAAGAGAAAAACTCGGCTTCGTGAAGGGATAAAAGAAACAAACCTTCCATTGTTAGCAGAGATTGTGGAAGCAAAATTTGAAAAGGGTAGCCGTATCTTAAAATATAAAACCAACTACAAGGGAGACTTTAAAGTTGCAAACTTTGTTCATGCTAGTTTAAATTTCACAAAAAAATTATTGGAAAAACCTATGTCAGATTGCCCAAGGGGCTTATCTTCAAAAAAGAAAGAAAATATTTTAGACAAGCTTGTAAGTTTAATACCTGAAAACAGGAAAAAATTTTGGATCAATTTACCAGAAAGCAAGAACAGCCCAGATCTTCTTGGAAGCGTATAAACCCCATTTTTTTTTCTTTTGATTGCTGACATTACGTATGCAGCAATGAAGTTTCAATAATTGCAAGATTAAATTGATATTATTACGTATAGGTAGGTAGCTCTATTCATATACCTAGGTATACTTTTGAACTATTTTTGCTCTATTATCCACTTATAAGATTTGCCATAATTTTCATTATTTTTGCAAATATTTCTTTTTCATTATCGTGTTGTCTTTTGTTTGCTGCAATTAGGTATGTAGGAAAAGTAAAGTTTTACCAAAGATTTTTTTTAATTTTAGGTTTCCTGCATTAACTAAGGAAAAAATATTTTCAATTACCTACCTAGTTATGTTGTCTACAATGTTTTCTTTCTGTTTTCTGTAATAATATTGCTTTACAATGTATCTTTTTTATTTTCCTTTCCAAACTTTTTTGGTAAAAGTTAAAATGATAAAATATGTATTTTCCAATAGAGTCTAATGATATAATAGGTAACAATCAATTATTTAGATATAGGTATACCTATACCATTTTTCCACAAAAATCATTTTATTATAAGATGACCCAATTATTATAACTGTTTTCAGGTAAAAAGCATTAAGTCAAAATTTACTGGACAAATTTGAATATATTGAAGTTATTAACTGATTAAACCAAATTATATTGCAAGATTCATATAGATGAATGCTTACAATTACCCCACCCAAAAAAAATTACGATTAATGTTATCAGATCCCTATTTGAGGCCGAAATCCGTTTTTTGCGTTTTCCCAAAATTGACAATTTTGCAGTTAATGCTTTTTGCCTTAAGACGGCAGAGCAGTAACGTACAGACAGGAGGAGACATAATACAATGCTAGGAAAGACAATTCCTGGCATAATATTTTAATTTGAACTTTTTATTTTTTTCTTGTTGTCCCAGCTTGTTTCTAGAAATAATCCTCACTTCCCACCCAGTTAAGGTGGACGTCTGGTAATAAGGTTATCCCTAACCGTTTTTTCTTCCTGATCTTTCTACCTAGCCACATTTTTACTTATCTGTCTAACTCATTACTCAACCTTTCTCTATTAATTGAAAATCCCGATGTTAGTTAGACCATCATCATATTTTTTAAACAATTAAAGAGATGTGAGAGGACATTAAAAATGAAAGAAGTGTGAGGATGCGAAGAAGGCCAAAACAATAATTTATCGAGATTATATGCAATCATTCTTTAGCATCTTTTCATTATCCAGTAAAAGTTTAGGATGTTTTTTGTTTCAGATACGCCTAGAAATTTAACAAGCACAAATTAGATGCTCACAACTCTATTTATCTCGGGTATTGGCTAGTTTATATTCAATTTTCTAAAATTCGATTACAACGACCGTTCAGAAACCTTTTGTAAGCAAACTTTTCTGATAAAATGTCCAGGAAAAAGGAACTTTCCCAAGAAAAGAGAAAATATATTGTGAAGGAATTAGGTAGAGGAAAACGTTCTCTGTAAATTTCAAAAGATTTTAAGTGTGAAAAAAATTATAGAGAATGGCATTGAGCCAAGAGAGATAAGGGTTCAAACAGAATTTCGAGCATTATCCCTGGAGATCTTTTCCAAATCCCACCAAAAGCTGCTAAACTCCTTAAAGCTAACGGCAAAGCCATTTCTATAGTTGCTGGAGTTTATTTCGTTTCTGGGGCAATAAGTTTTAAGGCTCTCAGAAAGTTTTCTATTGTTAGGAGTAAGACCACAAAGCCGTTCCTAACCAAAACACACAAAGAAACGTCTGTTGTGGGCCCAGACATAATGAAAACTGACTTTAGCAGAGTTATCTTTACTGGCTAATAAAGAGTCATTTGGATGTTACACATCGTTGGGCAAGAGACTGAGGTGTCAATGAACATCAGGTCAATCAATCTCCAAGTGACAACAAGGAGGAGAATGGTTGATAATTTGAGCTGCAGTTTCTGGAGACAAGCTAGTAGGACCTTTCAAAGTGACTGATGGCGTCAAAATGGAATTACGGCGTATTGCAAGTTCCTGGAGAAAAACCTCCTTCCTTGGTTTAAGCGACAGCCAGTAAGGACGAGGAAGATACTTGTCTTCATGCATGATAATGTTTGTAGTCATGCCTCGAAGTTCTTCAAGAATTTGTTAGAGTCGAAAGGATTTTAGGAGAATCAAATAGGACTGACCTCTTGAAAGTTGCGACCTAAAACCATTAGAATACTTATGGAACATCGAAAAGCAAGACGTCTACGCAAACGGCAGGCATTTTCACAGGAAAAATTTCCTTTGAGAGGCCATTCAAGATGTCGCAAAGAATAGTACTGCTGATTGCATCAAAACTTTGATTTTTGCAGTAGAAAGCAGACTGTTTACAGTTACTCAGTAGAAGGTTCTCTTTTCTAGTAGCTCTTAAAAATGATTATTTAAAAAAGCTAATTTTCCTTCATTTGATTGCTTGAAATTACTTCACATAAGCTTGTTATATTATATTATTATATGATTTGTTTATATATTTAGGTTGTAAATTATGTATTCCTACGAATTAAGAATCTGCAAATGATCTTTAGAAAATAAAATAGTCAATCAACAATAATTTTATTATTTTCCGTTCCTATGGCATTTAAATACCATATATTCACATTCAATTTTTTGCTCGTCGTTTACTTTACTCCATGACGGAAGTTACTCAAAAAATGCAGCTGTTTTAAGAGAGCTTTGGCGATTTTAATATTCTCCTATCACTTCTAGACACCCTATATTTTAAAATTTCACACTCAAAAATTAAATTAATGTTACCAATCTCGAGGTTAGATCTCAAAGAGATAAAAATAAATATTTTTAGTGGCGAAAATATTTATATTTATCTCTTTGAGATCTGTCCATCCGTAGGTTGGTCGGTTGTATGGTAAACAGTTTACTTTTTAATTAATTCTTTGGCAATAACATCCTAACTATTCGTCCGATTCTAACGAAATTTGAAACTCTCATATTGTTTTGCATTTGCTTTCGAATAATATAATTGTTAAGATCCGGTCTTGGTTAGTCCCGGAATTATTAAAAGAAAGCTATCTATGGGGCGGATCGTCACACCTGTTGAAAGTTTTATATGGTCATAAATCAGAATAATTGAAACTTAGGTCTTTTGGCCTAGTTATTATAAATATGGTTATAAGCTCAGGAAATTGTATCAAATTAACAATCTAAAATGTAAATAATAAAATAGTTCTGAAGCAAGAACCTCTCATCCGAATTTCAAGGTTTGAAGAGTTCTTAGCCAAAATTTGCCATCTCAATCTCGTTTTCTTAAGGAGAGAAACAAATAAACAAGGGAAATAAGGTCACACTGAATCAGATTGCTTCAACCTTGACCCCGAAAATATAAAAAAAAGTTTATTTATTAAAAAAAAATAAACAAAACCTAATTGAAACATCTGGTGAGAAAGTTCTTGAAGAAGTTTGTAAAGAAATAGAGATTAAGGCAAATGAAAAGGTGCGGATTGTATATATAGATTGAGGAAAATGAAAAGGTGCGGATCTTATATAGTGATTAAGGCAAATCAAAAGGTGTGGATTGTATATGGAGATTAAGGAGAATGAAAAGGTGCGAATTGTATGTAGAGATTAAGGCAAATAAAGAGGTGCGGATTGTATATAGCCCGAGTTGCAGGCCGTGAAAGTGAATTTCTTTAAGTTATATAGCTAGAGGGTTGTTTCCTAGCTTGTGGAATGACACTCCAGAGGACTTCAGGTTCTTCATAGCAGCTTAGTTTATAAATTGAAATTGCATGGATTTCCTGAGGATATTTTAAATTGTGTAACAGAATGACTAAATAATAAAAAAGCAGAGTGTAGTATAAATGGAAAGAAACCACAATGGAATGATGTGAATAGAGGAGTACCTCAGGTAAGACATATAAAGTTCGAAATGTAAAGTCATTCTCAATTGAGGATTGTGGGAAAAGTGGATAAAGAAAAGGTCATAAAAGTTTTCCAAGCAGTGTCTAGAGGCTAGAAATATAACCAATAGACTATTAGGTTTTAACAATAAAAATGTTAGTTAAAAATGTAAGTAGGTTATTCTCAAGCTATATAACTCGTATGTTAGGCCAAACCTAGAATATTGTATTCAGGCATGGTCTCCACATCAGGGACAAGGGGATACTGACATTCTGGAGGCAGTAGAGAGAAGAACAACAAATATTATCCCTTTTCTTGACACTTTGGTTATGTGGATAGATTGAGGGCACTTAGCATGTTTTCATTTGAAAGGAGAGGCTTCAAGGGTGATATGATCCAGTTTTTTTTAATTATTTAGGGGGATTTTGAGGAATTAGAACTATGGTAAATTTTCGCGATGGAGACTGATAGGATAGGACAACGGGCCAGTACAACAAAATTAGAACAAAACAAAACAGGGTGTCAGTAGGGTAGATTTGACGAAATATTATTCCACTATTAGAGTTTATTATTTGAATGAATTGCCTGGGTATGTTGTAAAATAGCTCTAGTTTGACTGGATTCAAAGGACTGCTGAACCAACATTTGGTGGAAGAGTATATAACTATAGGGAAAATGATTCTCCAGGTTTAAATATTTATATGTATTGTAGTTATGTTTTCATTTATCCTTGCATGTCTTAGGTTTTGGGGCAAATTTGAAATATGACGAGCTTTATTGGGTTTAAATGACTCGATGACGGAAACTTATGGATGCAGTTTATACAGTAGCTTTGGATTTCTGGCCTATGGGCATTCAGACTTGGAAGACCTTCATCTTATGCTAGGTTAAGAGTTAACGACAGAGAGGTTAATGAAAAAGAAGATCCCCATTTGAAGGGGGGGCGTCCGAGAAGGGGGTCATTGGGTTTTTATTTCGATTTTTATAACATATAGGGGTGGTTTGGTATTTAGTGTAAACGGGAATTATCAGATAGTCGAAGTACAGAGATGAATTTCTGAGGTCAAGCTTCAAATTCTTCTCTGAGAAGACGACTGTGTTCTCTATCTCTCCTGAAACTCGTCTTACTGAATTACCAAAACTTCTATAAAATCTACTTTCCATCGAAAATTCAGGAAACAGAGCCATTACAATAGAGTTTGCACCCGGTTCCGGTTCCATGTTCATAGGAACCGAACCGAAAAAAAAAATTCGGTTCCTAAAGGATAAAATCATTTTTATTCAAACAAATATCTAAATACTTCAATGTCACCCAAAGGCCAAAGCCCACCATCCTTGTTTTGAACATGTTTTTTGCAGGCTGAAGCGCGAATTTGAAGACTAGTTTGCTTATTGCCAAATGCCAAGTTAGTTATAATTATTTGAATCTAGATTATAATAGTTTTGACATCGTATATTTTTCCTTTTCAATTATAAAATGGTTGATTAGAAAAGGATATAAATATGGAAATTAACTTTTTTTTTAACACGAATAAATAAAATTCAAATATTTTTCCCTTGAAAAAAAGTGACAACTGACATTTGCTCTGGTGAGTTGCTAACTTCCCCAATTTGTTTGTATTCAAATTGCTTGTTTGCATATTGCATACATCAGATTTTGCTGTGCTCTAAAGAATTTTTTAATTTTTTATTTATTTTTTTGAGATAAAACCCTTTTCAAATATGTCACAATCTTTTGCAGGAAATTACTTTAAAAAGGTTTTAAAAAATGAAGCTGAATGCTTATAACTTACAAAGCAAAATTAATGTGTACGGGGGTGGTACGAATTCAGGACTTATCAAACATTATAGAACGAATCACGGTGAAATGAAAGCAGACGGTGATAGTGATTTATTTACCTGCTTTGAAAAAGCAGAGAACTCTTTCAAGTTTTATCAAAAGATATTCAATGGATAAAGAAATCGCTAAACTTATTTGGAAAGAAGGTCTAAACTTTCGAGTCGTTACTAAAAGTAAATTTATTTAAAAAGGTTTTTTAAAATTCCAGTACGACAAGCGACCTCCAACTTCAAACAATGGTGTTAAAAATTCAATGATGAAATTTTATTTGAAGAAGAAAACAGAATTAGCTGAATTTTTCAAGAAATAAATCAAAGAAGTTAGCTTGGATAAGTATATTACAAAGCAAAATAGAAGGTATGTCAATATCAACGCTCATGATGAAAAAAATGCATTGGAATTTAGACCTCACTCCTATTAAAGGATCTTTTGATAGTAAAGCTGCCATAAATATGCTAAAAATTCGATTGGAAGAGTTCAATCTTGATCTATATCGTGATATCGTAGCATGTACCACAGATGGAGCTTCTTACGTCATGTTAAAATTCGGCAAAGATATTCCCGCAATGCTCCAGCAGTGCTGAGCACATGGAATAAATCTAAGCGTTTGTGATGTTTTATATGATAACATTCAGTCCTACAATATCCAGCAACAAGAAAATGAATTTTATACTTTAAATGGCAAAGATGATGACATCAAAGAAGAAAACCTGGTCGATTTAGAATCTCCGGAGATTAATCCAGAAATTCCTGAAGATTTTGATTCAATGATACGCAAGGTTCGAAAAATATGTCAAACATTTCGAAAATCGCGACTCAAAAATATTCATTTACAAAATTTTGTCTCTGACTAGTTTCAAGGACCGTGTTTGAATCTGATATTGATGTTAAAACACATTAGAATAGCCTTTTACATATGTTAAAATGATTTTTAAAATGAAACGATTGCATCTCCAAAGCTTTGAAAGTAATAAGTTTCGGTATCAGATATTGAATGGCAACAAATTGAAGAAATAGTTCAAGCTTTTAAGCCACAAGAAATTGTGATCAAAGAACTATCATCCAGAGATGCCTCGCTTTTAAAAGCAGAGTCTTCGTTTATTTTGATTTTCAATCAGTTAAAAGATAAAGAAAATCACCTATTGGGAAACCTAAGACAAGCTTTGATCGATCGATGCATAGGTCGAAGGCAAAGAGAAAATTCAGCTCTGCTTCAGTATGTGCATAATCCAAATTATTTGGCCTTAAAGTCGCTTGAATTACCAGCGGCTTAAGGAGCTTCTTTGTAGAAATGTGCTGAAGTAATTTACGAATGCCTTTGTCCGGATACAAATGAAGAAACTACTCGGTCTGGTCCTGAAGTAAATCAAAATGAAGCTAAATTAATCGATGATCATTTGCTTGAGGAATACTACAATGACGTAAATAAACTTGCATCTATCAGCACCTCAAATATAAGTAATCAAGAAAATTTGATGGTAACAAAGAATTCAGACTTTTTGAAGCGACTGCCAAATGCACAAAAAACCTGGATAGATTGCGGGCTGCACTTCCTATAATCAAGCTTACAAGTGTCGAAAGTAAAAGAGCCTTGGATAAGTTTCTAGTCTTTTCCCATCAAAAATTCGGTCTCGCCTATCTGATTCAACCTTACATTAAATGCTCAGATTTTGTTGAAATATTACTTTCAAAATTGCGAGGAACAAGATGATTAAACTAATTAAGCCCCAAATTCTAATACTAAATGACTTGGCTTGACTTAAGGGGGCAGGTCGTAACGACCCCTTGCTCTGCGTCTGCCTACTGTCATTGGTTAGCAGACATGAAATAAAATTTGAGCGGGGTATACTTAGGCACTTGTCAAAGACTTCCCAAGGCGGAGTAGAGGAGAAAGCCGAGGTATAAGTCTGTTTATACTCACCTTTCCCCTCTCATTTACCTGCTGCCATAGATGAGTTGCCCTCACATGGTTTAGCCCACCTGCTGATGTGGTTACCGGGTTGTGGCACTTGAAGCCATCATGTGAGAGTTGGGAAGAGAGTGAGAACCAGTTGACCTGACCATGTCACACTCCAGTGAGATGCAGGAGTCCCAAGGTGCTACCTCTACTCAACTTCCCTACATGCCAAAGTATGTTTATCAGTTTGATTAATTTGTTTCAATGTATGTTTATTAGTTAAATTTCTTTAAAAGATTTTATTTGTTTAAAGGGGTATTTTTTTTAAATTATATAATGTTTCTAAGCTTTCTTTAAATCTTCCTAAGTTATTTAACAGGAAATGTTAAACATAATTGATCTCAATGGTTAGTTTTTTTAGAAAAATAAACATTGGGATTTCCCGGTTCCGGAAATCTTTCTTGCTATCAGTCCCGGTTCTTAATTTTCGGTACTCATGCAAACCCTACACTACACACTGTACCAATGCTGAACTTCGTGCAGAGGAAGAAATGTATTTAAAGACGGCTTAGACATATCAATATGAATATAGCAGTGAACTAAGGAGGAATAAATAACGAGTTATATAGGCTCTAAATAATCAACTAGAATGAACAAAATAAAAAATTTACCAAACCATGTAACATAAAAACATATAACAGATGATGCTCTGTGAAAATTACAGCAACGCCAAACAAATATTGGAAGCTCCGTACCATCACAAGCGGCCAGGATGCTTTACTGTTGGTACTATGCACCTCTGATTTCACTGCTCCCCTGGCCTCCTGCGGACTCTAACGTTGATTCGGGTCGAGAACAACTAGATCGTGGACTCTTCAGACCATTAATCACGTTCTCACTGACGCATGGGCCAGTTGCGGTGAGCACATCGCCAAACTACATAGTCAACGTCACTTCTGGTGAAGGTTGATCAGCGGCTTCTGACGCGATTTACATGACTTCAGGTCTTGTAAAAAGAGTCTGCCACGGAGTGTCCTGGCGGATGCATTAACTATGTCACCCTCTGTCCACTCATGTTGCAGCTGGACTGCAGTTTTCTTACGATCCCGAAGACTCATGCGACTCAAAACCCTATCGTTCTGGACGACCCTGGGTCGTCCAGAACGAGGTCGATCATGGATGTTCCTACTTTCTCGGATCATCTTCAATACCTCTGCAACACGGAATGTGACCTACCCCACATTAGGGGGGTTTATCGACAGCTAAGACCCTCGTTGTTCAGAATGCGTATTAGACGTCTTTCCTCGACCGTATAGTTACGTGTTTTCGCCATTATCATATCATTATCATACCCTGTGACATGGAATATAACATTAATCAACAAATACGATGTGTTATATGGAGAAATTTTAACTATAACATACTCCATAGTGATACTGAAATTTCCTTCTTTTCAAAAGCATCGCCATTTTAAATATTTAAAAAAAGATTATAAGCAAGCTTGTATTTTAATTTTGCTTTCCAGATGTGATACATGCATGCCAACCTACACCAACTATTCCTAGACATACAGAAAGAATAAGCGAAATTCTAGGTGTTTTAAGATTTTGGACTATATATATATATATATATATATATATATATATATATATATATATATATATATATATATATATACATATATATATACCAGGTAAGGAAAAAGAAAGATTGATTGGAGCTAGTACTTCGATTTATTCTATGTAGGTCAAACTTCTAAAAATATCTCTGTAAGAACGAAACAACATCAAAATGCAGTATCTAAGGGATATCCCAATAGTGCTTTGGCCGTCCACAGGCTTGAGATGGGTCAACAGATTAACTGGTCAAAAGCAGATACCATAATGCAGATAAATGATTTTATTAGCAGAAATATCTTTGAATCGTTCCTAATCTCCAGCACAAAGGAGAGAAATGTAAATATTAGCCCCGGTTTGTTTCCCTTAGATCCAGTCCCATCTTTCTTGCTCAAATCAGACTTATCAGAGGTCATAAAAAATCTTACCCTATAGGGAAAATATTGCTTTGTATAAATATGGTGTCTCTTTATTTTATAAACCATTGTAAGTTTTAAAATGTTAAGATAACGAAATTACTAACTCCAATCAATCTTTCCTTTTCCTTACGGGGTATATACAAATATTTATACTTATCACGTGCTACCTCTCGTGATCTTCACCCATATATATATATATATATATATATATATATATATATATTTGCTAAGCTTTCGGGTTTTAGCTCAAATGATTCCTCAAAGCAAGAATGAAATACTAGGCGTATGTGTCCAGCCCTATATAGGTAGGCAGGCATATGGCTGAGGCCATATGACCCGGAGACACATGGCTGAGCGAGGTCATACCTCTCCGGCCATGTATGAGAGGTATCACGTAGTTTATATTGTTCTAAATGTGAATAATGTAATGAAAGTTTTTTCGGAATAGTAAGGATGGTGTTTTATATATATATATATATATATATATATATATATATATATATATATATATATATATATATATATATATATATATATATATATATAAAAATGGGGATAAGTAGAGATAGCAATATAATAGCATCAATAATATTAATCCATAAAAAAATTATGTTGATATTGTCAATAATAATACTAACTACATATTAAAAACAATACTAATAAGGAATTTTAATAATGAGAGCATTAATGGTATGGAGGTAATGGTATATGAGGGTTTTCAGTTAGTTGTGAAGCTTTTGATGTGTCTGTTTATGTTTTTCCAGTTTTATGATCAATTTTGCCCCATGTCATTTCGTATCGTGACCCTCTGCAGTGCAGTGCAGTGTAGTGCAATTTCGAGAGCAAATAATTTCTTTAACGGCTCGTTGGTGTTTTGGTATTCGTGTTTTCACCTGTTTTACACTTTGTCCCATATAGTTGCTCCGGCAACCAGCACAATTAACCTTGTAGATAACAGTAAAGAGATCAATGGGTTCCAATTTGTCTTTTACCCTGGTTAATTTATTGCATATGGTGTTTGGGGGTTTACAGAACACTTCCACTCCATGGGGTCCAAAGTTGTGTTAACGTATGGGAGAGACGTTCTCTACATGCCTTCCATTTTTTTTTCACTTTATGTACACATTTTGAAGAACAATTAATGGCTGCCTAAACTGTCTTTAGATACATTTCCTCCTCTGCATGAAATTCAGTAATGCTGGAGTGTTGTAGTGGCTCTTCCGTACAGGATCACTACTGAGCTTTTCTTGTGATTAAGTGGATTTAGACTATTGAGATATAGGATGCGATCGGTGTGGCTTTCTCTGTAAACTGGAGAAGCATCCTTCGATGCTTCTTAAAACCAAGACATCGAGGAATTGTAGTGCATGTGTGCCTGGTTAATTACCACGAACGTTGAATTACCCTAATGTAGACGACACGTTTATAGTAATCCAACAGAGTATAGTTGAAGACTTCTACGTCCACAACAATTAACAACGTCTTTCTAGAAATTTAGCTCACTGCGGAAACAGAAGAGAACAAGAAACTTACAGAGGAAAATAAAAAGAAGATTCCAAATATATATATATATATATATATATATATATATATATATATATATATATATATATATATATATATATATATATATATATATATATAATAATAATAATAATAATAATAATAATAATAATAATAATAATTATAATAAAAATAGCAAAGGAAACAACAGAATAATTTTATATTGTGAGACGCCCTGGGATATTTGTGTACACAATTGTTACTAGTATTTACAGAGGTCATATTTGTTGGCTCTGAGTGCCTTGTTCTTGCAAGTCAACGCCCCCAGGAAACTGAAACACCTCCGGATCTGCCTCGAGATGAGTGCTGGTGAGTTTCAAACCGCTGCCAACCACCATACAGACCCGAATAAGCATCAAGTAGTGTTAGCTACAGACCACCCATGTGGGAAGGCTAGGATAAATTTCATAACCAAAAAAACAACAGGAACATTTGTAGTGGAGTTAGAGGAAATGAAAGTGAATGGATTGTATGTACATATAATCTAACGGGACGCAACTCTTCTAAATCTGTTCTCCTTCCGCGAAGAAAAAACTTTCCTTGTGGGTATGGTGACCGGGAAGGCACGCATCTCTCCCATATTTCCTCAATGAAGGTAGGCCTTTTAGCAGGGAGAATGAAACTAGTCACACGCTACCATAACTCAAAACGGAGAATGTGTGAAGATACGTATTAAAGTATGGAAGAGAAGTGGATGCGTAGGTTGTAAGCAGAACTGCCCCAAGATTTGGGGCGAATATGAAAAATCTTCCCCCAAAAGGTAAACGATTTCTTACTTTCCAATTTTATTCATTATACAATGGTTTGAAAAGGTAACAAACTTCAAATTTTCACAACTTCAGAACCTTAAAAAGTAACAAATTTGTTATGAAAGTAACAAATTGTTAAAGTTGAGTATTTTCATATTAACCATCGTTGCAAATTGCTGCTATTTCGACTTGCATTTCAAGAAATGGGGAAGCAGCGCCAAGTGCTGAAACCACACATAAGCAAAACCAACCAATATTTGCCCCGCACCGCACTTCTTTGTTATTTCTCTTCACCTGCTCAATCTTCTTTGACTCTTCCTTCCACAAAGTGCGCTCTTGTGTATGTGACTTAATTCTTGTGTTCATTAAATCTTTTTGTTTTTTGTTTTTTTTCTGTGGTTCTAATTTATAATCTCGACTTTAGTTTAAAACTTTTATTTAATATCTCCTGTTTACAATTTACTTTTTTGTTTTATAGTAACCGAGGATGGGCGTGTATAGCCCGAAACATCTTAATAAATGAATCCTGCTTTGCTAGTATTTAATTTCATCCTGAACTTGAAGATTTGTCTCTACAGGAGTAACCCTGCATGATGCACACACACACACACATACACTAGCGGCCATAAATAAGGGTCAGTAAGAACAAGTCTATTTAAATATTTATTATAAAAGTTTAACCAAACGTTGAGACTATATATTATAAAATTATTTAGATATATCGAATATCTATCTTTCATGAAAATCTCATGTGAATGGATTAAATATTTCGTGAGTTATGAGGAAATGAACAAACTATCTTTCAAATTTAAGTGGCCAAAAGTTAAGGATCACTTAGAAAAACAATGTAAAATGGAACAAGAATTTAAAAGAAACCCTTACTATTAATAGTTTTTGAACATCTTGTTACTAGCAATGACCTCCGTACATCTGTTACTACAGGACTAAATTAATTTCTTGCATAATGATGAAGTAACATTGTTTCATTCATTTTTTTAATAATTCCCAGAGTTCATCTTGGTTTGGGGGATTTCTTCTTTTCGCCCCATCTCCAATAATCTCCTAAACGGTTTTTATAGGGTTGAGATCGGGACTTTGAGGTGGCCATTCCATGAGATCAACCCTTTATCACTCAAAAAATCTCTGACTCTCTTCGCAGTGTTGCAGGGAGCGTTGTCCTGGACGAAGATAGGAGGTTGAACTGACGAGAATCGGAGATGTGAAAGGGCACGCTGTCTAAGAATCTGCTTGGTAGATTTTAGCATTAACAGTCACTTGTAGGTGAATAAGTTGGCCAGGACCAGCAGCAGAGATCACTCCCCATACCATTACACTGCCTCCTCCATATTTCAGTCTTCTTCACACATACACGAGATAACATTTCTCCATATCTTCGTTGGACGTACAACCCGCCATCGGAACCAATCACATTAAGCTTCGATTCATCGCTAAAATGAACCTACGCCCACTGTTCTTCTGTCGAAACGACATGTTCGTGAGCTTAACGAAGACGGGCTCTTTGATTCTTCTTGGAGATCAGAGGTTTCGTTGCCGGTGCCCAAGCAGCAACCCAGAACCTCGTAACCTCCGAGAAACTGTTTTGCGTGATACGTTGACATCGGAAGTAGAGTTGAACTCGCGGAATATCTCAGCAGCACTCTTAAGCCTATCCTTCAGTTACATCATCATCATCATCATCACTAAATCTATAATTTAAGAATGGGATTTTGGGGAGTATTTGAATAATAATTTAATCTTAGTTTGGTTATGACTTAAGTATATTTTAAATTTTTATCAAGGTAATTTCTAAGAATTTACTTTAGAGTTGGATAAAACAAAATAGTTTAGTTCA
Source organism: Ceratothoa steindachneri (assembly GCA_963969495.1). Lineage (NCBI taxonomy): Eukaryota > Metazoa > Arthropoda > Malacostraca > Isopoda > Cymothoidae > Ceratothoa > Ceratothoa steindachneri. Next base: position 158,189,833 of record OZ018324.1, on the reverse strand, counting down.
GAAAAAATGAATGTGATTATCGAATGCTTTATAATGTTTTAAAAGAAAATTAATTACAATTGGTGAAGTTCAGAAATTTTATTAAAATTTAAGTAAGGCTGCTCTTTTATTTTATCTATAACTATTTTTGCAACGTGATTTTTGAAAGGGAAGAAATAGTTTAGAGTTCATTTTTAAAATTATTATATCTGAACTTCGCAAATTATAATAATTTATAAAAATTTAACCATCACTGCTTTTTTTAGATTTTAGATTTTAATCTTAGTAGCGAAACGCAAGCTTCCCCCGTAAGGAGGGGGGGCGAGTGGCGAAGCCATTGCCTGGTTCTACCCATAATACAATCCTGTCTTGGCGACGTTTTACGAAGTCTACCGGGTTTGGGTTTAGCATCTGTCGATCCTGATAACTTAAAACGAGCTACAATTCATTGCACATTACTTTTAGACCTTCTTACAGTAGCTGTTATCACAAAATTTGACTTACCCTCTTGGTGAAGGCACACAATCCATTGTTTTTCATCACAGGACACCGGTCATCGCTCACAAGCCGCCATGTTGACAGTTGAACGTTCTAATAATGTATTATCATAAGAGGTAGCTGTTAGCCCATCAAGTCTGATAACCACAAATACCTAGGTTGGTATTTGTGTTTGGTATTTTTTCTAAGTGACCCTTAGTTTTGGCCGCTGCAATTTGGGAGATAGTTTGTTTATATCTTCATAGCTTACGAAATATTTATTCTATTCACTTGAAATTTCCACGAAAGATAGATATTAGATATATCTAAATATTTATACAGCATTGGCCGAAATTATGGGGCAGGTATGAAAAAGTGAAGAATATGATTAAAACTCATTTATTTAATACTTGACATAATACAAATAAATTTTTTTTTGCGTCATTCTATCAATAATTTTTATTCGATGTGTCCTACTTTTGCTTTTATAACCGCTCTAATGCGTTTTCGCATATTGTGCATAAGTGGCTGGGGAAACTTTCTGCCATTTAATGTGTGATACTAACATTTATTCCTATTTTTTTCAGTGATTATCTTATTGTTAACTTACAAGTACTAATATTTTGTTAAAAGTGTTTCCAAAGAAACATATTCCTGAAATTCAAAGAACTCAAATCATTGCATTCTCCAGAGAGGGATTATCCCAAATCAAAATTGCCAAAAAATTTAAATGATTGAGAAACAGTCTTAAAACAAGCATTAAAAGGTACAATGAGACCAATTCTTTCAATATCCGTGAAGGGCAAGGTCGCTAAAGGTGTACAACTCCGATGAAAGAGAGATTGCTGAAAATGACATCTCTGGCTGATAGGAAATAAAACTCTTCTAATGTAGCTGCTGAGTTTCGGGCAACAACAAACAAAGAGATATTAAGAAGAAGGTAATTAGAAGCTGAGCTCAAAGAATGTAAGGCTAGGAAGCAATCGCGGCTGTCTCAGGTGAACAAGAAGCAGTTGTCTTGGGCAAAAGAGCATGAAGATTGGACTGATGATGATTGGGCTAAAGTTGTTTGGAGATGATGAAAGCAACTATGAAGTAGGTTCTCCACATTAGTTTACACCAATTTATTACGCAATTTATTACGCTTATACACATTTTTATTGGTCCCTAAAAATGATCAGTAAAATTTGTATTTCTCCTTAAATCCTTGGAACTCCTGGACCTGTCTATATTCGTTGAAGAGTTAGGGAAGTTTATGATTCGAGATGTGTTTTCTCAACAGTAAATTTGGAGGTGGCTGTGTAATGGTTTGGGGCTGCATGTCGTATTCAGGTCCAGGATTGTTGATCACTTGTGAGAGCAGAATGAATTCAAACACTTCCAACAGCGGTCCAGCATGTTAGACCAGGTTTATCAACCTTCTTTAGGTAAAGTTTTCAATGATGACATACCAAATCGTGTAATCTTCCATGCCACACATCTAGAGTCTCAAAGGGTTGGTTTGAAAAGAAAGGGGTGTCGTTGATAAAAAGCCCCCTCAATCTCCAAACCTCAAACCCATTGAACATTTGTAGTCGCACTTGAGCACAAGAGTGAGGGTGCATAAATTTTCCTTAAAAAGTGAATTAACAGCCAAAATTCACGAAGAGTGGCAGAAATTTGACCCAACCACCTGTGCCAACTTAGTCTTAAATATGCAAAAACGCATAAAAGCGGTTATAAAAGCAAAAGGTGGCCACATCAAATATTAATTATTGATAGAATATATGCAAAACTATTTACTTCTATTATGTCAAGTATGAATAAATGAGTTTCAATCATATTCTTTACTTTTACATACCTTCTCCATAATTTTGGCCAAGGCTCTATAATATATAGTCTCAACGTTTTGTTAAACTTCTATAATAAATATTTAAATACTTTTGTTCTTACTGACCCTTATATTATGGCCACTAGTGTATATACTCATATATATATATATATATATATATATATATATATATATATATATATATATATATATATATATATAACTGAATCACAACTGACTTCGAATTTTAATCTCAGCCCTGGAATGTATTTTTTGGACCCTTGTATCAAAAGAATGTTTAAGAATGATTTTAAAGATAAAATTTCTGAATTAATGATTACCACCTAGAAGTTATTTTAGCTTATTTATAAAAAAACCTTTCCTCATATTTTTCTTTTGTCATATTTTCTAGTTATCATGTGTAAACTTTTTTTTCATATTGCATATGTGATTCCTAAACATTGCCCCCCCCCCTTTCTTTTGTAACCCGTAAACTTTTTTTTTTTTTTTTAACCCTGACGGCTCATCTCGTTAATAGGATTTTTCCAGGTATATGCTAATCCCACCCCTTTTAATCTTTATATCCCATATTTTCATTAATCAGGTGTATAAATATCTTTCTCTTTTTCCCTGCCTTTTAGTCTGCTTAGTAAAGGACCATTAGTCGAAAGGCCTCGCAGTTCTCCGTTGTTTCATTTTCCTCGTGGCTGTAACGTTATTCATATATATATATATATATATATATATATATATATATATATATATATATATATATATATATATATATATATATATATATATATATATTCAATGAAATCACCGTCGGTCTCAACCACGGCCTTCTCGACGTTCCTCCCGTTTAACTGGATGAAAACTGTGGTGATCCTGGAACTAAGAGCTCCACATTGGTGGTGCATGTGAACTTGTTGGTCTCTCTCTTTCTCTCTCTCTTTCAACTACTCCCCGCACATAATATTCAAGGAGGTTGCAATCTGGGGAGTTAGTAGGCCAGATATTCGGAGTGATATGGTCAAAGAATTTGTCTGACAGCAAATACTAGATATATGGCGGGGCCTCTCTAGCGGGTTTTGAATGTTACCCGTATGTAGTGGGAAAAGGTGCTCGGTGTTATTGCGCGTCATAAGGTTATCATTCTACGGGTGAGAGGTTGCTCTGACTCCAAGGGTTCCACGTAGATTCTGCTTCTCGGATGAGTTCCAGAAGGTGCCTTGGTTACCTGCGGGTTAAAGGAAAGGACTCGAAAGGAAAGCGACTATAAGTAGGCTTTTATTTCTGAATAGGGTCTACCTTATTAGATGTAAGCGAAATAAATCGAGTCCTATGCGGCCGTATGTAAGTTTACTAATGTGGGTAGGGGGTGGGGGGTAGCTGAGGCTAAAACGACAGGACTTAAGGACGAGGAAAGGACTTGTGATGGTAGTAATGATAATATGGCTAGGCAGATACCTTTGTTTGAGTCTATCCGACCGAATGACTTAACTCTCTTTTCCATAATGCTTACGTTCGTTTATTTATAGTTTCCTTGCATAAGGGGGCGTGACCTCTTTTTTTTCTAAAGGCGCAGGGTGAAGCTAATGATCCGAAATGCACTTGTTAGTCTCTCCGTTGACCGTTGGGCGGAGTTACCAGAGGTTTGTGCGTTCTTACAGTAGCTATATACATTGTCAGACTGGGCTGGCAAATCTTCTCAAGATACGACAGTTTATTTTTCGCTTCACACTTTCACGAGAACTCAACCGGTCAAAGCATATATCACTGTATTTGCTCAGCTCCCTTTGTTATCAAGCATCGGTATCTTTTCGCCCCGCAGCTGTTCCTTTGTGCGTATATGTATGTGTGTGGCCCGCGTGGGAAACCAGCTATTCGCTTGCCTCGCTTAGGCTTTTCCTAATAAATGTACAGTCGTGATATAAATATTTCTCTATTTTACATTGGTTTACTACTTATTTCATGGCATATTACCTAATAATGTGTGCACTCACTTTAAGGATTTCATAGATCCACCGAGGCCGCATTTGTGGGGGGTTCATCGCTGGGCCTATATATCCTGCAATTTGGGTGTCACGGGCCTACTTTCCTTGAAATATGAATGCCACATGTACTCCTGATTGTGTGGCAAGGTGTAGAGTCTTGCTACCACACGTACTGCAAACCAACGGCCACCTCTTGGATTCAGGGCAACAGGAACTCCACCAGACTCTTGATCTAGCCTCCGGGGGACATTAACAGGGGTATAACATTGCTCTCGCTACTGACTACCCAAACACCATGATGTGGACCAAGACTTAGTCTTTATGATCTCGGTACATCTTTGAGGGACAGCAAGCCAGCGGTTGTTTTGCGAGTTCGCCACCTGGTCCTGGCAGAAATTCTTTTCTTCTGCGAAGGACTAAAACATGCCAATCTTGAAGGGGTGCTTCATTTTGTTCACAAGCTTCCAAACACGTTGCTTCCGCTTGGCCTTTAACTTCTGCGGTAGAAGCTGGTCTTTTCTCATCTTCTATGAATATTAACGGATGTACTAAGACCTTATGAGACTCTGATATTCCCTTGTCCTTGAGTATGGACCTTATTCATTGACATGATGGGATCGTTGTCAATCATAGCCTGCATCTTCGCTGCAACTTCGGATATTCTTTTCGTACTAGAATGCTTAAAGTAAGGTTTCCGAGCCACTGTAGGTTCGTAATCACAGCCTGACTTATCCAACTCTTTCTTGATCTTCTGCATCGCCTTCAGATTAGCGCCCAGGAAGTCAGAGATCTTTGCATTGGACCTCCCAGTTTGAATCCAAGCAGCCAAGCTTGCCTTTTCCAATTTTAGAGGAATGAATTTAGCTCTAGTATTGCTTCCTTCACAGACGATTTACAACTACTATGAAAGGAATTAAAAGCTTCTAACGGCTACAAAGAGACAGGGATATAGTATTATAATTGTCGGAAAGATGGTAGATACAATTCAACGTTGACAAGTGTAAGATCATTCACATAAGTCATGATAATCTCCGAAGAGATTATAATATGGGTGCTCAAATTCTAAACATAATTAACATGGAATAGGATTTAGGTTGTCTTAATCTTGAATGATCTAAAATCTTTGAAACAATGCACTATAGTGAGACAACAGGCCATAAGTTTCTTATGATACAAAACTAGTCATTCTGCATTTAAAACGCAAGATATTCTCCTCTATTATGTATCAAGTGCTTGTATGACCTCATTTGGTGTATGAGGTATGATTCTTATTTTCATACACGCAAAAAGACAAAGTAATAATGGAACGCTTCCAGCGTCGAGCGATGAAATTAATTCCTGAATTTAGAAATAAATCGTACGAAGAAAGAGCGGCATCTGCGCTAACAACTTATTGAAATATGTAAAGTACTAAACGCGTTTAGCAATATAGATTATGACTCAATATTTGAGCTAGAAACCCGAGCGGCAACTAGAAATAACTATTTCAAACTAGAAAACAAAAAATTCAACAGCACAAATTTCCTTTTCTTATAAAATAACACAGACTTGAAATACCTTATTTAGGAATCTTGTCGAATCACCCTAGTAAATAAGAGTTGTTAAACTAATTCTTTATTAATATTCTCTTTTTTCCTTACCTCTGACTTCCATCCTTTCTCCTGTTTCGTAAGTTGGTAATTTTGTAAATATCTCCTTTTTGGTTCATCGAGGTAAATATATACATACCGTCACCTTTTTATTAATACTTAAAAAAACAAAAGAAATAAAGCCCCATTTCTTGGAATAAATATCAAGAAACGAATCAAGTGTGCCTGAAATACGGACACGCGTCACTCACACCCACACCCACGCACACACACATATTCTTCTTTCCTGAGAAATATATTTTCTTCTTTATTCCTCGAACGAAGTGTCCTCTCTCAAAATAACAGAGGGAGGAGAGAAATGCGAGTGCCTGGAAATAACTGGACAACTGAAGTCGCATCTGGACGAGGAGGAAGGCAAGGGTGAGGGAGCTCAAGAGTTGCGGAGATGGTTTGATCGATCGAAGCTCGTAATTACTTCGCTTGAATTTCAGATTTTCGTTCTTTTCTTTGGTGTTTTTTCGGTCTCTCTTCGTCTGTCTATCATAAATTCGGTGGTTGAAGGATGTTTTTCCTTGGCAAGTTCCTTTCTCGCTCCGGTAATGTACTGGCCAATCGGAAGGTGTGACGTGATAGGATGGGAATCGATACGTAGTGGGTGTTCAAGAAACAGTAGTAGAGACTCAAAGGCAATATCTTGTGGACGTTCAATAAACAGTAGTAGAGACTCAAAGGCAATACCTTGTGGACGTTCAATAAACAGTAGAGAAGACTCAAAGGCAATAATATGTGGACGTTCAATAAATAATTACTTGTGAAGATTTAAGTAGTGGTAATTTTTTAATGTTCAAGAAAATTACGTGTGGAAATCTCAGGATCCTTTCTATTTTTGATGCTCAAGAACGAACTACCTGTTTAAGAGCTAACCACCTGTTGGTGTCGAGAATCAAGCGATAGAGTTATCCAAAATCAATTTACTCTGGGTAATTTAAAATCATCCCTAGTGTCCTGGGGAGTTTCAATAAATATTCCTCTACGAATTCAAAAGCCGATTTACAATAGCTTTTCAAGAACCACTCTGCCTACCTTACGCAAATGCTCAAGTGCCATTAATCATAGTACTTCTCAACCACATCGACTCTTCCTCTTTTTAAACTGGACCAGTAGTTCTTCTCTATCCACGACGGCAGGTAGGCCAGATAAGTGACAGAGTTTATGGCAGTCCTTCACTAAAATGGTGGCAATTTTAAGCAAAACAATTTTTGTAAAATATTAGTTTTACTTTGGAAAAATTTGCACCTGCCAAAAGGGGCATCATCTCACGGAGCGACACGGGGCTGATTATCGGTTGCTTGACAACTAATGGAAGGACGGATAGAAAAAATGGGTAAATAAAACCGTCAGAGTGAAAAGGGTTAATAATATAATTAATGCGTCCAAAATGGCTAGTATTATCCCGCAGGAACAGATTATGCTTCCTCAGAGCAAAGAAACACAGAAAATGCTAACTTGACCCGCCCTTTCTGACCGGCAGGGTACTAATAAACAGCCGTTGGGAAGCTCAAGTATTAATTTAAAAAGGAAAACGACTCAAATACTTATCCAGACAATTAACTAAGGCTTTAAAAGCTCAAAGTAGAAATCTTTATTATTATTGCCCTCATGCATATTTTATCACGGATTCACACTGTTTGATGCATACCTCAGTGGAGAACTATTTATCGTAAAAACAATAATAATCGCTACACAGCGCATGGCATTAGAAACAAACTCAACCAAAATCGGAACTTCTATCTTCTTGACCCACTGACTTAATCAATTCAACACAATGGGAAACTGTGTGTTCACTCTGCCAGGTCTTAGCCCTCCTTAGAAAAATGTATGCATACGAGAGTACATTAATTCCAATGGACAGGGCAAGTGTGCTTGGGAAATACGTCCTGACGACGGTGCAGACGTGACGAAAGAAAGCTTCAAGGTCAAGTCCCCGTGAAAGAAGACAGCTTGGAGAGACTAGGTTGAAATCAGTTTTAATCTTGCCCACGCTCTTACACATTGTTCGGGTGCACGCATTTGCACCTTGAAGGCAGATACAAGCAAGAAAATAAGCGTCTTTAAATGTATTATCAGAAATTTTCATTTCGTTTGGGTGCATGCAACTGTAAAGTTGCCTGGTTGTGCAAAATTTCTTTCCAGGGGATTTTATAGTTTGTTACTACTCCTAATTTTCATTTTTCGATATCTCAGAAGATATTAGAATTCAGTGGAATTCTGGAAATGCAAGCATCTAATTATAATGATACAAGTATGTACGTGTGTCCGGCTTATACTGTTGTGAAATGATTTTTTTTCTTCCACACCAATTTTGAATGTGTTGTGAAATAAAACAAACTTCTTCTTTCACACATTTTCTTAATTTTGTGAGCGAAGCGAACAAGCACCGTAAACTCAGCAAATGACGCCCGTAAGGCGAATTTTTTCTAGTACTCCTAACAATAAAATAATAACATATGACAAAATAGGCTGTAAATTCCCTTCAAAGTCATGACAATAGTTAGAAATAGTAATATTGTTAGGTGCAAAACATTAAATAAGCTGTCATAATTTCTGTGTTTCTTGTTCCTTTCTGGAAGACAAGGTTGGACAATTACTACGAGTTTCTTTAACATCCAACTTTATTGATATTTATTAAAACCCAGTAATGTGTTTCCTTCCAGAACTGACTGAGTAGTGTTGATATTACACAAATAACGTTATAAAAGTGCGTATTTCTAGATTCTAACTATGTACAATGAAATCTTTTAAGGGGGTATTCTTGCAGATGTCTTATTAATCGCATCAATTGTGCAGATGGCGCCTATAAAGATTTAAATGGAGCAGCATTATTTGAAAAAAATCTACCATTATTTTCTCAGTGGATAATCAAATAGACGAGACATCAACATTTTAGCAAGAGATGGCTGTTACCATATCGAGATATATAATAAACCTTGACATTGGAAATGAAAAACATTTAGAATCAATAATGAAGAAATATAAAATAAAAGAAGGATAACTAGCGTTATTCGGGTTAGATTGTGGCTCTCTCGAAGGTACAGAAATGGTTTCTGAGGAAATTTCCTATTTCTTAGCCTAAGTGGATTTGATGAATTTGAGCTACTAGACTTGTGACGAAAGTTAGGTCAAGTTTCTTGGCTTTATTGGTTTCATCTGATGATTTTGAGCTATTTGATGCATGACAAAAGTTAGATCAGGGTGTTTGGGTTTAATGGTTATAAGTTGTTTCCCATGTTACGAGGGTTAAGTCAGTTATTTGGGTTTGTTCGTTTTATTTGATGGTTATGAGTTGTTTTCTGTGGTGTAGGTTATGTCAGGTTTGTTAGGATTTTTGGTTTTAGCAACCCCACTGGACTCCGATACGCACATAAAACCACAGGCGAAGTTTTCCTCCCCATCATCAGGATAATATAATCATTATTATTATACTAATAGTGTGCCAATTTTATATATTATGAAAAGAACCACATTTCATGGGCTTTAAGATTCAAGGATAGTTAGTATTGGGCGTTGAATGATGCGGGCGATTATGGGAACATCTTGGATTTTATGGTTGACAGGTGTGTCTCTTGATACCATACTTTATGGAGCACTGCGTTTAAATAGTGTTTAGCCGTAATCCTCATGGATACGGAAGGAACTTTCGATGCTGTTCGAGGCACATCCAAGGAGGATTTTACAGCGATTTTTGGCTTAGCTTCTCTAATTTATTCAGTTCTGGTTTATAACATATTCAATGATATTACGAAAAATGATTTAGAGAGTGCGAATAGATGTTCTGTTAAAAGTGAGCAAATAAATTGTAATAAACATATTATCATCCAAAATCTAAGGTGCCTGTCAAAGTTAAATCACCAAGAAAAAGTTAGACTTTTTTGAGCAGAGCTTCACGAATAAAAGGAGAAAACGCCAGTCATCGTCCTAAATCAAGAAAAGGAATTTCAGAAGAGGTAATTAAGAAAAGCGGTCGTGGAAAATGACTCTTCTTCTCGGCGAGTGATTTTTAAAATGTAACATGAAAAGATTTCCGGCAGGTCTAATTTAGAAGCTAACGTTAATTTTCTCTCCTTTTTATATAAATAACAATAAATATAAAATGAATATTTTAAATATATAATAAATTAATAGTTTACAATGAGAAATTGCGAAACAAACAGAAAAAAAGAAAAAATCATTGTCATGGTATAGGAAGGACCGAGTGATGGTGTTCGTACGTATGGGTTGGTTACGTACTTCAAAACTCCGTGATTAAGTTTTCTCTCTAAGAGTGCTATATTTATTATTATAATTATTATTATTACGTTAATCTTTTATTTTTGAGGGTTCCTAGTGCCTTGCTCAGCGTTTCGAGGATTGAATAAAAAAATGTGTCTAAGAAAACTAGATCTTTAATTAAAAACATGAACCAATATTTAAATTTAACACACAAACTACACATAAATGAATTAAACAAATTTAAGTGAGGCTTACTAAATTACACAATAGAATTTACAGTAATGGTTGACCCACAGCTCACTTTAATATTAAATGCAAACTGACCTTCAACGAAACAGATACCGGGGGTTTAAATACCTTTCAAAATTCCGCGAGAATCGGGTTTGAGCCTGACCTTGGCTTTAATTTTTATGTCACCGCAAGAATGTTGTTTCCGTGCCGACGCGTGGCAAGACTGTTACAGATGTGGTTTTAAAGGGAGAATGCTTTGAAGCCGCAGAGGACTTCGGAGTGTGTGGCAGATGGAGAGACGCACGCCTTATGGATGAAATGATTTCACCACGGGACAGGGAATGAATGTTCCTTCTAATTTGGGGGTTATTGTGGGAATAATTCGCATTGGCGAGCGATAAGCCAAAGCGTGAATCCTTTGACGCAGGAGGGGGGGGAGGGCTTGAGGGAGTTCACTTTGAGGTATTCCTCAAGGGTGAGGACTATTTCTGTATTTTGGGATACACCAGGATAAGGGGTTTCTCTGACGAGAGTTAGTTAAACTTGCTTCTTAAATCCAGTTAACTTAAAGTTCGGTGTGACCACCATGAACTGGCTCCAGATGAGCTTCTTCTAAGTCCCCGTTTTTGGTGGTCGGGCCTCTTGCCATCTTAGTCGTCTTGATGACTAACGTAATCTACCGCGTTTTTCCAAAGTTATTTGGTTTTTATACTTCGCCGCCCCACTAGGGGTAGGGGAAGGAGGGAAGGGAGGGGGGATGCGTGGACAAGCTGCATTAAGTCTCCTCCTCTAACGGTTTTTCTCAGGGTGTCTTTCAGCTTGCTCTAACGGGGACCTTCTGGCTTTAGGACGACGCTCCTCTAATTTCACATATGTGGTGAAATTGAATATCAACTCTTAGGGGAAATCTTGCTGTTTTAACCCTTGTAGGCTCACGCGTCCGACAGGTGCTGATTAGTGCATTATGTGGTCTTGGGTGTCCTTTCAGGTTATTTTTAAGTCGAGGGGAGAGACGGGAGGGAGGTTAAGTGCTCGGCCTATGCCACCACCAATGCCAGGATGTTGTGGTTAAGGACCAGTGGCTCAGTTGTGAGGGGGGGAGTATCGATTCCCCTACAATCATAAATCTAGCTAACAAGTACCAATGGGAGCTCAAATGTCTAACAACTAAATGCGACCACGACTCTCAATTAATGGGAGCTGTATTACCTTAAGTATGGGGCAGCCACATACTACGGGATGGCTTCATATACCTAGGCAGCACCATTCAACCAACTCTCACTTGTGGCTCCAAGTAGCTGCTAGTCTTGGGCAGTGGCCACACACCTGGCAACCATTTTGGCTGATGGGCTGAACCAGGTGGGGGAGCCACAGAGGCTATTGCTCCCATGGCATAGAGTCTTGCCAACTCTACTAGATGAAGTCTCAAGCAGCAAGCGGAACCTATGAGCATAAATTTTAGGCCTTTGGTGAGTTTGGTGTGAGAGAAAAATGAGTGTCACATCTAGGACGAACCTGGCACATAGAAGGGAATCGGCCAATCACCGTAGAAATGGATTGGAGCCCTTGCTACGACCTATTTAAGTATTACCATGCAAGCAAGCCAAAGAAATAGGCGGTGTTCCATGGTTGCCGAAGTCCAGGTGGATGTGGCACGTCGGTAGCTAGGCAGGTAGCGATACAAGTACGAAGAGAGGCAGGGAGATGAATGTTTGTTTGAAAGTGTTTAATGCCCTCTTTCACCAATACTCGAGTCTATGCAGGCGCGGAAAATAATAAGGGAAGAACAAGGGTAAACAGAAAAAAGTACTAAACAGGATGTAAGAGTAAAACAAATACTGGGGCCGGTAGGGTGCATTCGAAGCATCAGTGGCCATGTTGCGATAACGAAGCATTCTCGAACATGAGTTCGAATTCTTGTGAGAAATAAACGAATATTCGGTCGTTGGAAACAAGTTAGGAAGCGATCTACGAGAGTCATAAAGGTCTAGCGGATTTCTAGCTAAAATAAAGATATTTCACTCCTAGACTCCTTCTCACCCGAATCCTTATTATTATTTATAAGTATCTTTAAAATTCTACTAATATCTACCCTCTTCGGGTTTCTTTTACCACCGGGTAGGATATGAACCCAACCGAGAAAATCAGCAGCGCCACCAGTACGAAGAAACAATGTCGATGAAAATGGGAGTCGAAGCGGGGAGGATTAGGAATTGAGAAATATATTAATGTTGCGAACAGATTTCAATTAAATTTTTATCTTTGCGTCAACATCCCAGGTTCCTTCACAAGAGCAACGATGCAACATTCGCCACCTGAAAGGCTTAATCTCGTTCTTCGAATATTTGAAGCTTGCCAATCTAATGCAATCTCATAGTTTCATTAGTATGAAATTCCACCCAAAAATATTGATTTCTAAGGAGTGAATAAGAAGTAAGAAAGAGGAGTTCAACTTTAGAGTTAATTTTATACAAGAGTAAGGGTTCAACAAGTAGCCGCGGGTAATGGCAGACGTTGTGCTTAACGGATAGCGACGGGCAAGGGCAGGAGTTAGGGTCAACTGGTAGCCACAGTTAAGAACAGACGTTTGGTTCCAATGGGTAACCGCGGGTAAGGGCAGACGTTACGGGTCAACGTGTAACCACGGTTAATGACGGACGTTAGGTTTCAACGGTTAGCCACAGGTAAATGCTGACGTCAAGTTTCACATGGTAGCTTCTGTAAATGTTAAAGGGTAGGGTTCAACGGATAGCCACGGGTACTGGCAGCCGTTAGGATTCAATTAAGGTCATGCGTTAATGTTTATGGGTAGCCACGGAGGAGGGTAGACGTTAGGGCTCAACGGGTAGCTACGAGTAAGGGCAGACGTTAGGGATCAACGGGTAGCCACGGTATAGCAATATCATTATGGATAAACGGGTAACAACGTGTTAAGATTGCAGGCTTATTGCACTGTTACACATGTGTCTGTATGAGCGTGCATGAACGCATGTATGTCAAAGGGGATTGATGCCCCCTTCCCTCTCTTTATGGCTTACTTTTTAGCGATCGAAGACTGACCATATGGTTTTTGGTTATACAATGGGGAAAGGGCAGTTGTTCATCTTGGGTATCGAGACGAGACGTCTACGCCTACCCCCCCCTCCTCGGTGGTTTGTTGTTTTATTGTAGGCACAGGGAGTTATGCCTTTTAGACCTCGATGCCGGCCTTCCTCGTGTAATTCCCCCTAATTATCCCCCAACTCCCCCATCCCCATTGCTTGAAAACCCTCTTGCAGGAGGGATAAACGGCCACTATTGATCACAAGCTGGAGGAAGAAACAACTCGCTGAAACCCCTATGTTCTAAAACTCCAGGATTCTGAGCAGAACCGTTCCGAAGTTTGAAGAAGAAGGAACTGTCTACACTCAAACACTTTTCAAACCCTGGGACTCAGCCGGACGGAAAACTTCTAAAGTGTGTGGCACCGTGAACGACTCCTTCTCGTAAGTAAGGTTCTTGCCCGGGTTCCTCTGATCTGACGTGTATAGAAAGAACAGAGAGGGATCACTGTGTAACACAGGCGAACGGGCAGTCGTAGAGGAATAGGGTGCGGAAATAACTTGAGAGGGGATAGGAAGAGTTGATAGGTCGGTGGCTAGACACCGATGCGTGGTGTGGTTGGTTGGGTCTCGAGGTGTTCGTGACTGGACGACGGTTGGAGGGTGGTCAGGAAGGAAAGCGTGTCTGCTTAGTCGGAAACGTGTTATTCATGATGCTTTTAGCTTATGCGAAGAACGGTATGGGTTGCGGGTGGTCATGGGCCGCGGGGCATCGCGGTGCCATCGCATACTGTCTTACATGTAGTGCGGTGTATAAGGGATCTATGGCGAGTTTCCCGAGTTGTTTTGTGAGTCTGGTGTGAGCGTATGTGTTGAGAGGTCCTAATTTGTTGTTGTTGTGTAGTGTGGACATTCTCGTGTACAAGGGAAAGCGGCAAGCGCGCTTCAGAGCAAAGTTCTGAATGCGCTGAGCCTTCTGCTGTCACGTGTCACTCGTGGCTACAAGTGACAGTGGGGCGTATGCGAGAAAAGGGCGCACGAGTGTTTTGTATAGGTGTGACTAAAGTTTTTTGAAGGCAGGGGAGGCTCTTGCTTGTGTTGTGTTATGGTGTATATTGAACCTAAGGGTCTTGTCAAAAGTTACCCCAAGGATTTTTGTATGTTGTGTGTAGTTGAGCCTTGACGGGTTTAGATGGTTCATGTCGTGTGTGCATGAAAAGATTTGTAGCTTATGCATGAAGTGATCTCTTGCGCCGAAGCGTGTCATCTCTGTCTTCTGAGGATTCGTGGCAATCAGCCATTTATCCTCGTATTCTGTCTTAGCATCTAGTATTATTTGTGCGTAGAGCGCGATCTCGTCTGGTTCACGGCCGCTGATGAGAATGGTCTCGTCATCGGCGTAGGACGCTGTGTATGTGTGACAGCAGTTTTTGGGTGGGCGTGGGGTGTCTTTTGTGTACATGATGTAAAGTGTGGGTGCCAGTACGCTTCTTTGGGGAACGCCTGAGCGTGGTTTGAAAGGTTGTGAGAGGGTATTGTTGTATTTTATGTGGCATCTCCGTTTAGTGAGGTAGTACGAGAGGAACCTTCTGGTGCAGAGAGCTAACTCCGTATTGTTGGCGAGTTTCCAACGGAGTCAAGAGTGCCACACTTTATCACCGGGTTCCTCGACCAAGGCAAGCTTTTGTACCCTCTTTCTCGCATTGGTTCTGCGAGTTCCCTCGAATTCCCATCAAACTCTCTCTCTCTCTTTCTCTCTTTTCTCTCTCTCTCTCTCTCTCTATTTAGGCTCCCTCTCTCGCCTAAATTCATTTAACCTTCGGTCCTTCAAACTCTTAACTTTCTATCCATTTCGGAACCATGAAACATCTCTCAAACTCTCAAACTACCCTTAAAACTAGACTCTTAACTGATGAGGGCATTCGGAACTTAACACCGTTTCGAATAAGTTCACTGAAGAGATCACTATTCTTTCCAAATCAATTGGACACTAATGTCTCTCACTTAAGTGCTACCATCTTGCTTAGCCCTGCCCTGTTTTCGGGATGATGATTCTAACAAACGTGCAAGTGCAGATGTTAGGGTTCAACAGGTAGTCACGTGTAAGATAAGACGTTAGGATTCAACGAGCAACCACGAGCAAGGGCAGAAATCTGTCCTATTTTTAGGCCTAACAAAAGAAATGCGGTTGGATATTAATTCCGGGGTTGCCTAATCTAAATCCGGAGCTCTCCGGACCTCTGGGAGGAACGGGTCCTTCATTATAATTGCGTCATGAATGCCTTGATCTTTAATTTTAGGATCGAGCCGGAATCCCTCTTTAATCCTTCTCGATGAGCAATAAGATGGTGCCATTTTCGGGCCGCACGTGACGTCACTGAACCAGGAATGGGGTTAGTGAAAACATGGCAGTTAATGACTTGTATTTTTGTATTGTATTTATTTATAAAAACAAAACAAAAAAACAGAACCAATCAGGGCACCTTTTCATAAAGTTTTGGAAGAGGTTCGTAAACCGAGTGATGAAGTTAGCCAAAGTCAAAATGAGTTGATGGTATATAACCCACGTGGACTTCTCGGGGTACCGGGACGAGGGAGAGAATACAATTCAGCTAAAGAATTAAAAAAAAAAACATACAGGGAGATAGAAGAAACTTTTGATGTTACTTAAAACTAATGAAACGAAAACCAACGATGCATTAGGTCAGAAAGTTTGTAAGGAGAGGTCCTAAAAATAATTGGAAAAGATGAAATGAAAATGAGTGGCGGCTAGATTGCTGCAGGGCGCTCTGCTTGAGGCATTGATGCCGTGAATGATCCAGATTTCAGCTCCAGCATTGTTGGCCATAGACTTTAGACCTTAGAGAGAAAAGAGAGAGAGAGAAATATACCGAGAGATTTCACAAGAAACATAAACCTCTAAATTCAATGTTGGTGGCGGGAAAATGTGTCCCCTGGAATATGTTCGTAAATTCACACGAATTGAAAGGTCCGAATAAAATTCCCTCTTGCGAGAGAAGCGTAGAATTAATATTTTCTAAGTTAAAAAATGTAGAGATATATCTCAACAAAGGCACTCCTTTAAACACATTAGCTTTTTTGCCAACCTCCATAATTCAAGATAAAGCTGAAGCGGTCTCATGATGTGAAAGAAAAATTCGCCAGACCATACTAACTTCATAGAATTCAAACACAGCTGAACAAACACATAGATCATGATAAAGAAACAGTCACATTCCAAACTAGGCCATAATCGTTCCCATTCGCGAGAAATGAGCTGATTAAGCAAAACTCTCCGATAAGCAACGTGCTTCTTTCGATATTTAATCTTTAAAGATTTAAAGACGACGTCCTCCTGATGGACAGGGACCCTCCTCTGCCTAAGCGTCAATATATTCTAATCCCGTCATGACCCCTTGAAGTGTACAAGAAAGTAAACAGCAAGATACTTTGCGCCAGCAACGGGGTTAACTATCCTAAACTGCATTATCCTCCCTCCGTAGTTTGGCTCTTTCACGACTACCCTTGATACGCTCAGTTGTTTCCTTATGGGCAGGACACAGGGGTAGCCATTTTATCACATGGTGGGGCAATCACTCCATTCGACCTTTCGCTCCATTAATCTTGTCTTTTGTCGCTTTCCATTGTCATTTCATCGCTTGCCTGGCGACCCAGTTTGTTTTCATTTCCTCACTCACCTGATGGCATTCCCACGACGACATTTCAACTCGTTCATCTTTTGATGTCATCAACCTACGTCAGTTTACTTGCCACATTTGGCCTTGTTTCAAGGACACTAACCTAAGGTCCATCCCAATTTCATAACCAATGTGTTTATTTGCCAATTCAATGTTTATTTTCTATCCAATGTGTCCCTTTCCATTCATTTCTAATACCTTATTCCCTATAATTACCTTCTTTCGTCCATTTTGATTTTCTTTCCTTCCTTCTTAGACTGAAATTCTGTAAATTCCTCTAATTCATTCTTTTCGTCGCACGAGCGAGTTATATTTTTCTGCAAATTTTAATCTGTACCAATCAATTTACCAAAATTTATAACTAAAAGATATTTTATTAAAAAAAACTATAAAAAACAAAGGAACTAATTCCAACCTTCCCTTTTAACCTACCTTTAATAGGGTCAAAATGCCTTCCGGGAGAATCCTCGCCTTATTAATAAAAAATAGCAAAAAATAAAGAGTAATGAACATGATGAAAATAGATAAGGAGTAAGGAAAGGCAAGCAACTCTTCTGAACATTGCCCTATCCAGAAGATGTAGGTGACACTGGTAAAAAGACGAGTAGGATTCACGGTAAAAATAAACCATACTAGTAATAATTAACGAGAAACAAGCACCACAAGGTTAAAACAATAAGCAGGATAAATAAAATTGGGTTGTGAAACTCAAGAATACAAACTACAGTACATGGGAAAATTGGACATTAAGAGTTCAAGTTCCCAATGATAAATGAAGGGTAAGATAAGAAAGATAGTTTGCATCCTGAATCTGATATTAAGTCTTCGTATGACATGACGTTGATCGTATAACTCAACGCGACGTCTGAAACTATCCTGGGGTTGTTTAGCTTTAACTGTTCCTGAAAATCTACTGCAACCAAGATTAGCAGTTAATTAAAAACAAGGTGGAGGCGATGAAGGGTAAGGTGCTAGGTCATAAATATATGAGATGGAATCTCAGTAATCTGTTTTAGAAGGACTAGTCAGGCCGGAAGGAGAAAGAGAGGAACAAGAGTTGGCACTAACACTTATTATAGAAGAGGCAGTGCCATAAACATCTTAAGACGGATGGATCTTAGGTAATTCTACAGATTAACACCGTAAACTCAAACAAAGGCACTTTTCTTATAAATATTTCTAATTTTTATTTTAAAATAAGCAAATGCTATATAATGTATAATCAATGATATACATTGCATATAGTGTATATCAAAGATATACACTATAAGGCCTTTTCACTAATTAAGGCGCGCAAATTTCTAATTATGATGTTATGACGAAAAATAGAGAGGAAGCCATCTTGTCATAGATATATTGTTTTAAACCCCCAAACTAATTGGTTATGTGGGGGTTCAGAAAGCTTAGTTCTTTTTATTTTTTTATGCTGTAAATTTTTAGGTGGGAAGGGTATTTTTTTATTAAAATTATATTTTCTATTTTTTCCGCCGCAAAGGAACAAAGAAGAAGCCTATTCTTGTAATACGCCTTTGCCATAGTCTTTAGGCTAAAATGTCTGTTCACTGAGATAGTTATGAATTAACTGTTCTTGCATTCTCTCTGGAATATTAGGTCGTTTCGAAGCTATAATCGATATTTTTTAAATACATGACTTAATCCGTAGAGAACATCTTTGTGAACGGTGCAGGAGTAAGGACGATTTAGATATAACGATAAGGATATTGCAATACCAGTTAAATTGAAGATTCGAAGGTAATCAAAATGTAACTTACGGGATCAATTTTTAAAAAAAAATTAAAACTAAACGTGCTTAAATAACCTTCTATATCGTGTTTAAATTTGAGCCTTCATTTTTTAATATATATTTCTTGAATCGGTGCAATGAAACATTTTTCAGGAGACATGACGTCATAGCAGCGGCAAATAATTGATTTATGTATTAGAAAATACTGATTTTATGTGCTAATAACTCGAAAAATAGTGCTTCACGCGCTGAAAAAAATAGCAAAAATATTTTCGGATTGGCATGAGGAATAGATTGAATGGTGAAAAAAAATTGGTCTTAATCTGTAGAATAAATGGATCTTTAACTCAACTACTTGAAACGGACTCAAATATCAAAGTTAAGGAAAAAATATCCAGTAATGTTTTTTCTTTAAAATAAAACCCTCCATTTGTTTACTTTATTTTATCCCGGTAACCTTTTATTTCCATTCTAAAATATTAAAATATTCTTTTAATAAAATCAAAGACGTGAAATCGAGACAATTTAAAACAACGCGAGTCTTTTAGAATTGCGAATCAAAAGTCAGTCTCATTTATTACCAGCTTTAGTTTATCGTCGTTATTCCTACTTTTATGAAAAAGATGTTAACCGACTCAAACAAATCTTAATTGAAAAAATATCCATGCTTTACATTGAAACTGTGAATTAGAAGGAGCTTTGAAACCGTAACAGTTAGCTCAGTCTACCGCTAAGATGCCTGCCTTGCAACAGCCACGGAAAACACCATCTCCCAATAAGGAGGAGCCTTGCAACAACAACAATGAATGCCATCTCCCAATAAGGAGGAGCCTTACAACTCTAGAGAATGATATCTCCCAATAAGGAGGAACCTTGCAACAAAAAAATGCCACCTCCCAATAAAGATGAGCCTTGCAACAACAACAGAGAACGCCATTTCCCAATAAGGATGAGCCTTGCAACAACAGCAGAGAACGTCATCTTACAATAGGGAGGAGACTTGTCTCAACCACAGAGAAAGCCCTATCTCAATAAGGAGGAGCCTTGCAACAACATCAGAGAATGTCATCTCCCAATAAGGAGGAGCCTTGCAACAACAATAGAGAATGCCATCTCCCAATAAGGAGAAGGCTTGCAACAACAATAGAGAACGCCATCTTTCAATGAGTAGGAGCCTTGCAGCAAAAACAGAGAACGCTATCTGCCAATAAGGAGGAGCCTTGCAACAAGCACAGAAAATGCCATCTCCCAATAAGGAGGAGCCTTGCAACAACAACGGAGAACGCTCGCTGCCGTCTGTGAGTCTTACAACAACAATGACCTAAAGCGCTAAATGTTGTCAGGCGCTATACCGCGGTAAGTGTGAAAGAACCAAATTACTTTAAATAAATATCCCATTCTTTTAATCCGATTGAGCTTGTGCTGTTTCAAAGAACACTGCGTTACCTCTTATAACGTGGTAGGAGGTTTAGCAGATCGAAAGGAACTTAAGAAAAATAATATTAGGATGGATTCTTTTTCCACATCCCCATCCACATCTTAAATGAAGCTAATTATAATCCAAAACCGGTTTTCTCGGAGAAAAAGATTTCTCAGTAAAACACTTTTCCGAATTTCCATTAAAGTATACCATTAACTAAAAACGCACAATTAAGGAAAGAATATTACCATTATCCTGACATCATTAATTTTGTTCTCTAATCACTTGCTTGAACCACTACGATATTTTTGTGCTCTTGAATCAGATTTACAATATATTTTCGCTTAGAAAATTGATGAGTGAATAGTTACGAGACGTTTCTCATCATCAGCAAGCAAGCATAGCGACTGTTTCCCAGGCCTGCGCCATGTAGGGAGAGGGGGTCTAACTCCGGCTATACCACTCGCATACCACTGGTGCCTCCATTACGGTATACCATACAATGGATTCCTAAAACCTTATAGGTCTCATAGAAACGATTCATCTAAACATCGACTTAAACCATTTTCCCTCAAGAAGGGAATGGGGCACTGCAACGCCATCGAAAATGTTCTCCCTCTGCCCATTAAAGCACAAAGCTACCTATCCATTTTCGCTCGCCATTGGACCTATGACCCGCTACACATATGCTGTAGCATCTCGTCCAGTCTGAGTTCATCCCTGGACAGAAGAACCCAAGTGCCCCCCTCAAAAACTGATTCCATGCACAACTACCACTCCAAATATCAACAACTTTTCCTTTCTCTGTCGTCAACGAAATCAGTCCATCTTGTACGTAATCTCAATCTTCCTCCACACACACGCACACGCATATACACACACATACTATATTATATATATATATATATATATATATATATATATATATATATATATATATATATATATATATATATATATATATATATATATATATATATATATATATATATATATATATATATATATATATATATATATATATATATATATATATATATATATATATATATATATATATATATAGTCCTATTCACAATTCTTAAGAATTCATTGTATGGTTTTTTGTCCAATAATAAGATTTTGTATAGCGCTTTTCAAGGTCATGGGCTCTCTCAGTGTACCCCTCTATCAATTAGGGTGGGTAATTAAAGGCCGCAACATTATTTACATCTTGATCTGCCCAATATATCCGCTTTACCCAATCATTTCTCGCTTTATTTCCTCCATTTTGCACCCAGCACTTCTCTCACTCGATCTTTGATTATACTTCCATACTATCATTTCACTCCCGTACACTAACGTTGGCATTAGATACTCCCAAGTAACTCTTAGCATTCCATAACGTTCATATCACCCGTGAAATATTCCAACCATATCACTTTTGTTAACACTCTGTTTCATCTTTCGAGAGACAAAAGGAAAAAAAAACTAATAAATGATTAAATAAACGTATCTAGGAATTCTTCGGATTTTGAGTTGAAGCCTTGTTTTAAGCTTGATGAGATTGAATGAGTATTGGCTAAATGCTTTGAGGGGATTCCTTCACCCAATCTAAGTAATCGCATTTGAACTCGAACATTACCTCTATTAAGAACTTTGCAAGATCAAAACTTTTAGTTTCTTCTTGACATTAGGAATGCAGCCTAACGACAAAAACCTATCACAATATTACGAGAATCAATTTAATTTACCATTAGATAGTAATGAAAGATAAAATAACGAATCCACAGATCCTAACCCATCGCAAAAACTCTTAACAACCTGAAAAAAGTTGTCTAGGTTAAAATAAATATTACTGTACTCACCTAAAGTAGCAAATGCCAGCTCCGAGAACTGCGCAAACAGCTGCTGCGGTACACCCGGAGACCAGAGCTAGTCAAGTGAATAGAGAAAACATTTTAATACTTTTAACATCTTTTGTTCATATTCGGTCACACAACACATTTACTATAGCAAAGATGTAATAATAGTACATCGTGATATGTTTCACGATATGACCAACCCCTATGCGATATGGCGGAAACGCTGACAGAACACATTCCCTTCTACAATCCTATAAAGCCGTCCAATACCCTTCGATCGGGTCTGGGGAGTTGTTGACCAGTTTATCTATCCTATCTTCATCTTTCCACCTCTATAACATTCTCCTATGCCAACGCTTGGTCTTTGGAAGGGGGGACCACATTCAAGTCTATACGGCGGTTTATCAAATTTATTCATTACCATTAACAATTTTAGAAAAACTTCATTTTTAATTGATAACAATATGCAATTAAATCAATAATGTATTCTCCGTTGTTATTTACTACTTCTTCCCAACGTTCAACTAGTTTTTCGCTGCCTCTGCAATAAAAATCTCTGGATTTTGACTCGAAGAATTCGTCTAACCAGATTCTTAATTCCACATCAGTATTGAATGAAACGCCGCGCAAATTGTTGGAGAGCGATCGGAACAAATGGAAATCCGATGGAGCCAAGTCTGGCGAATATGGAGGATGTGGCAGGATTTCCTAATTAAGCGTTTAGATGGCGTCTTCTGTGACAATGCAAATTTTGTTACATTGGCATTGTCGTGTTACAGAAGGACTCCATAACGTCGATGAGGTCGCTTTTCACGAATAGCTTCGGCGAGTCGATACATTTGTTGAACGTAGAGTTCTGAATTGACAATCTCGTTGTTCGCAAGGAGCTCATAAAGAATGATGCCTTCACAATCCCACCACACACACAGCATCGTTTTTCGTGGATGAAGTCCTTGCTTTAATCGCGGAAGTGTTTTTTTTTATTGGGGCTAAGCCATTGTTTTCGATGGTTCATGTTGACATAAACACACCACTTTTCGTCGCCAGTGATGATGCGATGAAGAAATCTATCCTTATATCCACGAGTAGCCTTGTGACGTGATGAGAAAGCAAACCTGCGGCAATCATGGAGCGTTGAAGTTTGTTTCTTTCGCTCAAAGCGTGCGGAACACATGCACCGAGTTTTTTAACTTCCCCCATTGAATGAAGGTGATTCACTACAGTTTTCTGATCCCACGCCGATTGTACAGCCAATTAATTCTCTAGTCAATTGAAGAGGATTTTTAAGAAGAAAGTCGTTCAATCGATCTTCATCCAATTTAATGGGACGACCAGAACATTCTTCGCAATTAAGATTGAAATGACCGTTTTTGAAACGTGAAAACCACCATTGAGCTGTCCTTTCTGATAAAGCATTTTCTCCGTACACATCAGAAATATCGCGACGAGCTTTGGCTGCGTTTGCATTGTTCCCGTCTCGATTGAAAATGAATAACAACGAGTGTTGAAAATGCGCCTTTCTTTCAACTTGACATTCCATTTTGAGGGTACAGAACAGAAATTAAATTAACACAACTTTTAAATAAACCGCAATGACTTATTACTCAACTTCAAGACGTAACCTAAGCAAAAGCCTAATAGTCTACGCTGTTAAGAGACGTAGCCTAACCTTTGCAAATTTTGCTCTCATTATTTATTATCGTTTCTTAATATGTGCACAAATCACGGCAATGAAACTTAAATCAACACAGCATTAAAAAACGCAAGACCATATTCCTCAACCTAATACAAGAAAACCTCTTGTTGCTGAGTTTAAAGCTATCTGTCCGAGCAGCCATGATAGCCGGAGGAAGGATATGGCTTGTAGTGGATTTTCGCACAGGTCATTCAAAGAGTTGTGTAGTGCTGCTGACGTGTGTGAGTGTGTAATGCACTCTTCTATTATTTAATTTTGTCAGGGGTGGTGTTGTATTCTGGGCAGTCTTCGGCAATGGTCACATCCGGCCTTTTTCTGGTAGCCCAGGAAGGCTGGCCAGGTGGATTTTGTTCATGTTTCCACCAGGAAGGGAGGATTCAGAAGGGTGGATGTCAGTTGTGGGAGTAACTGGAAAAAGCGTTAGTGAAGTAGGTGTGGATATGTTTTTTTCTGGATACTGGCTCGGAGCTAGTGAGGTGGCAGGGAGAGTTAACATTTTATTTTTAATATAGTTTAAATAGGAATTTGTTTGTAGTGAATCACTTGTGTAGTGCATTAAGGTAAGGCTAGAGTAAATGAGTAGTTTAGCCTTAGTTTTAGTGCGTGCATGTGAGCTATGTCGTCGGGGTATAAAGCTATGTACACCTGGTTTGAGTGAGGTTTGGGTATGTCATGCCAGTAGAGTTTAAAGAGTGGGAGACAGTACGAATCTTTGAGAGAAGACAGTTTTGGGATTTTTTGGTGCTTGTGTCTGGCCAGCAAATGTCACATGGCCCTGCCTATCCGCCAAATAGTAGGCCAGCCATATTTTTGTGTTGCTGTCGTCAACCAGAATTAGGGTGGTCTATGTTGTGATGTAGGGGAGTTGGGTGGGGAATTGCTGGAACAGAGGGCTAGTGGTGTCTTGTGGTACGAAGAAACTAGTGTGTGTATTGGTATCGGTGAAGTTTATGCATTTGTCTACTTAGGGCGACGTGTCTATCGCCGGTATCAACAGTGAGGCCATGCCCTATGGTGTTTTTTGGAGGCGAGTGTTGTGCATACGAAGTGGATGTGTTGTACATGTGAAATAGATCTAGCTTTTGCAAGTGAACCCTCATTTTATTGGCTCTAGGTGATTGATATGTTTAGAGCATGTTGGACATGTGATATGTTTGGAGCTCTCAGTATCTTTGGCTACGATTATCCAAGAAATGACCACCGAAGTCATTTCTTGGCGTTGGAAGAATGTGTAGTCTGTTATTCTAGTGAAGGATATGGTACATGACCGAGCAACCGAAGCCATTGCCAGTGTTGTCTCTAGCCCCGTTTTTGAAAGAGGAGGGGCTGGCAGTGGTTTCTTTCCTGCTGTGGCTTCTTCTTGCATCTTTCGATTGGTTGCCCAACGATGCAGCCGCCGCCATACCAGGAATAGCGAGACCTATGTGAGGAATAAATACTGACTAGGATAAATGAAGTAATATGTAATGAAGCTTTTTTTTACAATGATTGGAAATTTTAAAACCTTATGTAGATATGTTCCTTCAAACTTTTGCACCCAAGCTTTACAAAGTGTGGCAAATAAGCGTAATACACAGTGAAATGTGTTGTATAGCATATTCGAACATAATTCTAAATCCGTTTGTTGGAATATTAAATGTTGCAAGCATAGTTACAATTTCTATCAACTTGGTAGTTTCAGATAGGCAATGCTATTGTGGAATAGCAAGAGTAGTGGGTGAATCCAGGATGAAAAGGGGTGTTGAAATGTCAAGCCAGGGATGGTTGAATTAAGAGAGAATTTATGAATTGGTTACATGGGAACGAAAACGTGGGAAGAAGGATTAGAAGTAGTGAATGCTTGGGTGCAGCTTTTCCCTCAAAGGATATTATGCGAGGGATCAATGGGTGTTACGGGATTTTATTCCGTCGAATTTAAAACGAAATAGCAATGAAAGCGTGTCCCTTAGAAATTTGGTAAGGATAAATCAGTAAGAAAAGTGGTGAACTGAAAATGTGTGGAAGACATAATGTATAGCCACATATCCACCAGCATACATTTTGGGTTGGAAGAGCACACAATTCTCCAGATATTAGCCGCAGTAATTTTGCCCATGTAGCACATGCAAGCCACTGTCGGGTGCGTAAAGGGATAAATAATGAAAGGTTGGTGGAGTGGCTTAGTATGAGAAAATAAAAGAAAGAATACAGACATTTAAACCACCCATCCCGAACTGAGGGGAGAGGGGTGCTCTCCTGGCCCCGACCATGAAAAAATGGACAAAAGGGCTCAATTGATGTTACGGAAAGGGCTCAATGTGTCTCCAGGGGAAGGTCTAATGGATGCTTAAGGAGGGATCAATGGGTTTTAAGAGGGAGGGTCAACGGGTGATCAAGGGAGGGGACGTAATGAACACATATTAAAGGCTTAATGGATGTTTTGGGTGGACATCTCCGCCAGAATGTTTGTGATGATAGATCTGCTATGTAAGTCTGCGCCCAAGGCACTGAGGAATAGGCCTACGTGAATAGTCGTGGCTCGATGGTACACAACTTCAATTTCCAGGACGCCGTCTCTCATCTTCTATTTCATGTAACCCGAACGACCGTCCTCATCCCTGACATGTTGGCTGTGTGGGAAAGAGTAAGACGACAGCCTGTCCCCTACATCGGCGCGCTCGTTTTCAGCAATCCCTACATGTCCAGGGACCCATCAGAAGATGATGTCAACATCCCTCAGATGTATAGTTCACCGTATTATCAAGGATACTGCGAACGAAGGGCTTCGAAGACTCAATAGTACTTAGCGCACTCTGTTAGTCCCTACAATCAGCTCAGGCAATAAGACAAGCACAGCGCCTAGAAGAGTCTCGCCGGCTTAAAACAAGGGATAGATAGATTAAAATCAACTTTCCTTTAATAATTTGAGTCATCTCTGTACACCGGCACAGCTTCAATGGGAAACTATGTATGCTCCAAGAAATACCTCTGGCGTTGCGTAAAATTTTGAAGCTGAGGCATGGTGACAGACATTGTATGATGGTATCCACCAGGGTGGCGTCTTGCACAGAACCACCAGCACCACAGTTCTGAGAGCTACATCAAACTATCGGGGTCTCCTTGCACTGAACCCAAAATGTTAAATAGCGTCTCCCACCGGGATAGACAGCATCGAGAACGACCACGGACGAAATGAGAGCCGTTGAAGAATGTAGAAGACGCAGAGATGACGTGATCAAAGGCATCATCACCGAGTACGACGTAAAGCGAATAGGGGTTTCCTTGCATGGATAACAAGGTTCTCAATATTATCAGTGCAGACGGCAATAGTCACCTAACGGAAACCAATTTGGTGGATCAAATCCACCCTCCGCAAAAGGCATTCGGATGCGAAGTATAAATCTGGAACAACATCAAGTAATAGGTATGACTCTCTTACACCTTTGTGATATCTAGATAGAGCGTGACAAGAATAGAACAGAGTATCCCTTAGGTGTTGATATTCATGTCAAAGATAATGACAATTCCTTTGCTTTAATAGTCTGGTGAGTACTCGCTCAGTTAGTAGGTGGAATCAAAGATCAGGTAAGAATTCAAATAGAAAATTTGCGATGTGTCCTGTCGACTCCAAAACATAGAGAGTCTCCATGATTCCATTGTGGCACTTGGTATCATGGATCTCCTTAAAATCTTAAAGCAACGTGGTGAACCGGATCACCCGAGGTGGAGAAGGATTAAAGGAAGCCGCATTGTGCCGAAGTCAAGCGATCTCCACTGTCCAAGCAATAAATTAACTTAAAATTTACCCATTTCTCTATCAACATGTACACGCAGAAGGTTAGAGAAATTTGAACGGAAACTAGTAGGGATGGATCTCTAACTGGCTTGAGAAATGTAAAAAGGGAGGCAAGTCGTTGGGAATCTGAGAAGATACCTTATAAAAAGATCCTGTTGAACAAGGTTAAAGGAAAGGACAAACCTCGACCACCTAGGTATCGAAGTATGACGTATGTGGTATTTTCCAGAACAGGTGGTGTAGCCACGCAATAATCAAAAGCAGAACTTAACTAACAGAACGAAAATAGGTCATTAAAGGATTCCCCATTTCTGGAAGTTGAGTCCACTCGACAGCCTTTAGCAACCATGCGACGTACTTGAAATGCTGGTAGAACATTTATTTTTTATTTACACTTACAAATAAATAGGACATCGCCCGGATAAGTTTGTAAAAGAAAGTAATGAAGGCTTAGGAAAAAATGTGTGGCGGATGATCGTCCTACAAGCATTGGAGCCCAGAGAGCACCTGACTCCTGGCATTGTTTCTGTAGGTCACACAATCTTTTATCTATCTGCTGCAGTATTGTATCCTATGCTGCAGCAGAGAACCGGCCGGGAAATGAGGAGAAAACGGCCACGGTCATGTGGTCCGTAATGATAGTCACGGTTTCTGGAGAACGGAAAGGGGTCTTGGGTGAACCTACCATGAATCATTTCGGCCTACTTCCACAACTCGGCAAGAGTCGTTCTCCCATTCAGTGAATACGTCTGTCCACCATGAAAAGGCGAGAGTGCTTAAAAAAAGGTATCTAACCATCATGGAATGAAGTTCACATGAAGTGACATCGTATGTACAGTATAATAAATACGAGGGGCGGTCAATAAGTTTTGCGAATCGGTAGGGAAAAACAGAGGAAGGGGGATGGCTGTTTGTGGGGGTGTTACGACAAGTTAGTACAAGTCAGAACCTGCAGCCGCACGCTCCTGCCTCGTCTATTTAAGAAGCAGTAGCTGATCGCAGATCGTGAGTCACAAATTTTTCAACAATGGACAAGGTTGAGCACCACGCAGTGATCAAATCTTTGACCAAGGAAGGCAAGAATGCAAAAGAGATCCATAAACGCATGGTTGCAGTGTACACCGACACCTCCCCTTCCTATGCAACCATTGTTCGCTGGAATAAGGAATTCCGCCATGGTCGTGAGTCCCTTGAAGATGATCCCTGTCCAGGACGCCTGTCACACGTGACCAACGAGAACAATGTGGCCGTGTGGAGAGGATGATCCTCGAGAATCGACGGGTGAAGGTCGAAGAAATCAAGCGAGAACTTGGAATATCACATGGAAGTGTTATCAACATCATCCACGACAATTTGGCCATGACCAAGGTCTCTGCCCGTTGGGTCCCTAGAAGCCTCATGCCCCATCATTCACTTCAACGTCGTTAAATTCCACAAGGCCAGTGTTGCCCAAGCTGCCCTGCGCGAGTGCGTGTTAAAAGAGCTCAACCCCCCCTCCCCCTACAGTCCAGATCTGGGCCCTAGCGACTGCTTTTTATTCTGCCAGCTCAAGGTTGCACTAAGTGGACGCCGGCTTGGAGACGAAGAAGATGTCCAGCTCGCCGTTCAGGAGTTGATTGAACAGCAGTCGGGAGATTTCCGGTTGTCGAGAATTTTAAGCCTCAGGGACTAGTGGCTCAAGTGCATTGAAGTCGAGGGTAGTTATATTGAAAAATAATAAAACACTTTTCCTCATACCTCGTTTTCTTATATCCGAATTGCAAAACTTATTGACCGCCCCTCGTAGATCGCATCTCTCTGATGACCGTTTCACATTCGGCGTTCAAAACGGTCAGACCTTCTAGGAATAGAAGCCAGAACTGAGGAATGAGGGTACCAGAAAAGAACTCAATTGCCTCATTTAACGAACTAAACTCCTCAAGTGAACTAAAAAGATCCGTTATTTCCTCAAATAGGGACCCCCATGCTGAATCCAAGGACCACCGAGATGCCATTTTGAGTGGTAGCGGGCCGGAGAAAGAGAAAGAGATCTAAATGGGAAAATAATCGCTTTATGGAGGTCATCAACAACCTTCCATTCAAGTCCACTTATGTATCAGGAGAGGTCAAGGACATATCGAAGGAAAATGAATCGGTAATATTGCAGAGATGAGTGAATTCATCCAGGTTAAGGACAGATATCTCTTGCTCTTTTAGCACTCGCGCTCGGAGAGGCCTCTGAGACTGAATGTGAATCCCTCAGACAAGTAGGATGGGCAACAGCACAGAATTACGACGCGAAGGAACTTCGCTGCATTTAAGCTGTGTGATGGTGAAAGGTGGACGGTAGAACAAACGAGAGAATACCTCTTATCCATGTGTAACTTTTCTGTTATCACATCAAGGCAGGTGCAGGAGACAGAGAAAGGACGGAGACGTAACATCTGTTGTATATCGCACGCTCACCACCCGAGCGCCCATCTCATGGTAGAGCGTTCGCAAAACCCTTGTAGCCCAGAAGGGTGGACTTGAGAGACGCACCCAATCTGGTGTCCTGGAGGCAGAGAGCTAGAGAGGAACGAGAGGAAACTAGGTTGCCTCAATCCTCTCAGTTAACCCAGAATCTATGACAATTCCATACAATGAAAAAATGCCATACATACCTACTTCGCATTAACTGTTAGGTTTTCTCTGTGCATTACTTTGTCTAATCTCAAACCATCCTTAGGGGCATCATGACCGTAATTTTACACAAAGGTTTCTCTTAACATCGGCATCATCAATCACTTTGGCACAAAGTGGAATTAGTACGCATCATCTCGTCCACTTAGAGTTCATCCTTGCGGAGAATGGCCTAATTACATCCCCTCCCAATCCTTGTCTATACACACCTACCATACACAATATCAACCTCCTAGTCATCGATCAAACCTTTCTCTCTCACACACTTATTCATATACATAATCCAACCACCTTTTACACCTTCTTCCAAACCATCGCACATCCTGACACTTATTCTCGTATATTCTCTCTGCAAGTCTATTTTCAACCATTCTTCTTACATAACCATACCATCTCAGAATACTATCAGCTCAACCTCGTTCACACCCTTATTTAAACTATAAACACTACCTACCAAGTTGTTCCTCACTCTATCGACTCTTACCACCCTTAACATCTTTCGCAAATTGTCCATTTGCACTGCTCTCACACGAGATCTTTCCTTATCATTCCATACCATAATCTCACCCCCATATATCAACGAACGTTGGTGCCAGCATGATCTCGTGAGGCTCTATGACACATTTCATGCTCAAACCATGAGTATTAGCTAACGTCATGATTTTCTCTTATTCTTTCTTGCCATTTAAAAATCTGGGCGCAGTCTGCTTCATCTACACCACTACCACTCACGATACACCCTACTCACTTAAAACATCTTACTTGTTTAAATCTCTCTCACACTTAGCCACTAGCATCAGGTCAGCAACATATAGTTAGAACCCATCCCTCACCGATCTCACACCCCTTCCCATCATTTCCAGTCGCACTTTTCTTAGTACTCAATCCATAAAGATATTTGAACACTATGGCGACATTACACACCCTTGCGTTAACCCACCAATGTGCGTCAAACCCCTCACTCCAATCATCTTTGACCGAAACGCGCGATTTAGTTCGAAAATAAATACTTTTTACACCACCAAGCAGTTTACAACTCAATGAATACATTCTTAGAACCTACCATAACACTTCTTGATATACATGATCAAATAAACTAGGTATTTCCAGATCCATACACTAGCATCGACTTTACATCTCATCACTTTTTTCGCTAGCTGTCTCAATGCAAATACTTGATCCACACAACCTCACACTCGCTCTAACCCCACCCCTCGCATCTCCTATCAATCCCTCAGTTATCCTTCTTCTGCGCCCAATCAGAATTTTAACATCCGCCTTGCATGCAACATTTAACACCTTTCTCTCCTTATACAACAGTACTATTACAGCAACCGTCCAGTTCTCGGGCCCTCTTCACTTTCAAATACATTACAACACAGCTACAAAACCACTTCCATAACACATACACCATCACTTTTTAGCATTTCAGCAACCATATCGTCTACTCAATATGTCTTCACATTGTTCATACCTCTCACATTACTCAGAACCCCTTGCATGTTTAGCGCTTCCATACTCTCGTTCAGCACTCGGTTTACTCCCGCGAAGCCAGTCATATTCACATTTGCTTTATCTTCCATACTTACGTTATACAAATACTCAAATTACTCTGGCCATCTAATTTTGACTCGCAAATAAAACAATCCTGAGGGGTGAAGCGAGAGATGTTGGAAGCAAAGACATATCGCAGGATCCGTGACCCTGACAACGTTGAGACAGGGTAACATTGAGCCAGGGCCAAAAGTGAGTTTCCAAAAGTGGATAAGATCCATCTTGTAAAAATGAATGTCCATTACTTAGACTTCTATTTCGCTAAAAAAGACCTCTTTTACCTTCAGGTCACTTTGCACATACTAGTCGAGGTTGTAGTTTTTGGCAGATGCAGGCATTATCATTTCACCAATTTCTAATGGGTTCCTTTTAATATGCCATAAATTTTGCTTATTTCATACGTTTCTTCATAAAGCATTTGTTGTGGCATACTTTGGAACGATTTTCTTCACGTGGCAAGGTACCTTTGATATTAATGAAATATTAGTACCAGCTGAGCAGCAACCCCAAAAGAAACAGATGAATGAAAAGCGGAAATTTGCTGCAGAACTTCAAGAGGTTTCACACCTGATAAATATTTGTAGTGAAAGAAGGAATTATAGCTGACGTAGCTGTTGTTAAGTAAATTCAGAGGATCAGTTTTAAAGTGGCATGAACAAACCAATACTGGCATTTTTTTCAAAGTATCGTGGCATTACAACATCACCATGACAACCATTCAATCGAATTAAGGTCAACATTCGTCAATATCTTAGGTGAGAAAGAAAAGTGAAACGTGAGAGATAAGATGATAGAATTGGGAATCACCCTGTCCATGCCAAATACGCCTACTTTAACCCCTGCTCGGGCATGAATTTCGCCCACTAGAGGGCTTAACTGTTCAGCCGACGAGGCACTAGGCGTTTTACCTCACCCGAACTGCATACCGGTGCATATATAAGCTAAAGATCGGTCCCTTACAAGCAGTCGCCCCGCAAGTCATTTACAATTCTCTCCAAACAAAACTTCGTTACGCCTCCTATCTCGTATCACCCTAACATGTTCATGCTCATCCTCCATCAGCATCTCAATTCATACATATTCAATCTATATACTGCTATAACTATTTCCATTAGCTTCTTCGTACACTTTTGCTGGCGACACAATCCCTCACACTTTCACAGAAAATTTGTGGCTAAATAATTTCGTATGAATTTTGCCAGCGATCTACACTCATACTTATAAGATTCTTTTTCTTTCTAATTTGGGACCTACTGATTAA
Organism: Ceratothoa steindachneri; assembly: GCA_963969495.1. Lineage (NCBI taxonomy): Eukaryota > Metazoa > Arthropoda > Malacostraca > Isopoda > Cymothoidae > Ceratothoa > Ceratothoa steindachneri. The sequence goes on along the minus strand of OZ018324.1, from coordinate 158,156,790 downwards.
CGCAGAATCCGAACCACGTGTATCAACTGCTTATGGTAGCTGAGTCGTCAACCTGAATCATACTCCGTCCGGAGACATGCCACACCCGATGCACTGAACTTCCTATAGTAGGAAGCGGTTTCCATTCACGCCCTGTGAATCCCCCGTCCCGATATATGGGTGACTGAAAACTTTTATGGAAATATTATGTAAGAAAACGGGTTCTAACCCCGTCATATCCGCCAATTTCACGCCTACGGGCAAGCACATTTCGTAGCCTTTCTACAAGATGCAGTTGACATCACGCGAGTGGTATTCTTATTCCTCTACCAAAGGAAGATAACAAAATATTCTTTAAATACTTCAAGAACTATTTTAGATGAGATTTGAAATCAATAACAAGACATACAACGCGTAATATATGAATCACAAGAAAGTAATTATCGTCAACATAGAGATTGACTTGATGTGTTGTAACCAACTTAAACCTTGTCCTCACCTACGAAGTAGAAATCAGACAGAACCGGGGTGGTGTCCGATGCTTGCACGTAGTACTGGGGAAGCTGCGCTTGGTGTTTGGCTGTCTGCCAGAAGTCGGGGTTTGGTTCCTCGGAATTACGGTCTGGAAGAGAAGACGGCGTTGTATATTTCTGCATTAAATATAATTGCAAATAAAAAGCCCGAGACCTTACGCCAACAACGGAGGTTCGTAAGGCAGACTTGATTCAACTTGTGTACGCCGTGCCCTAGTCAGCAGGCTCTTTTTCTTTCTCTCTTTCTCTCTATCTCTCTCTCTCTCTCTCTCTCTCTCTATCTCTCTCTCTCTCTCTATATATATATATATCTCTCTCTCTCTCTCTATATATATATATATATATATATATGTATATATATATATATATATATATATATATATATATATATATATATATATATATATATATATATATATATATATATATATATATATATATATATATATCTTGCGAAGAAACGAGTGCCACTTGTGATATACTACGTTAACCTTTGCTTGCCTCCCGATCTAATGGCGAGCCTCACGCCCAATTATTTACTTCTATCACCTGAGCTATTTTGGCCTAACTCTCGCTATATCTCCTACTACAACCTTCGTCAGGATCTTAACTCTCTCTTTTACTCGTAGTCAAGTTTAATCATGGATAAATGAGGAAAAACACAGACACGTGAAAAATGAGGAGTGGTAAAAAAAAAGATTGCTATAACAAATCTCCCTACGCCCAAATAGAGGAGGAGGGCGAGCGGAGAGATAAGCTGCCTGCTGGATGTTCCCAAAATGATGGCGGCCAATTTATATTTCGGGGAGATTTGGAGCAACTTTTACTTTAACCGCGCAAGGCGTGTTTAATTGTTCACTTCTAAGTGTTTCTACTAAATCTAACACTTATTCCTACCAGAACTTCGCCTTCCAAAACCAGCATTCAGAACTGACAAAGTTTGTTCATGCACTTTTGTTCATCTTTAACCCTACATTGCATGCTAATGTTGTTGAAAGCAACATAGGAGTTTCATGTTCAAAGAATGTGGGAGGTTTCCGTAGGTTTATCATTCATTGGGCAAATTTGGTTAAACAAGATTAATTAAATCCATATTCTCAAGAACAAAAAGGTTAACAAATGTTAACATGCTATAAAGGATTAAACACTTTCGTCACTCTTTTCTATTTATTCTCCTCAATGATATCTCCTTCTTCTGAGTAACATATGTCTTCACAGGACCCGACTTTTAACCTAATCGGGGCATGCAAGTCCTTCAACTCATACTAGGTAATTTAATTCCCTTAGGATTCTCAAATTGGGTTGTTTCCCCAGTAATTCTGAATAATACGGGCGCAAGAGTGTCAAGTTACTCAATCAGGTCATATTATTTCGTATCGTTGTAATAATGTATTAGGAGTAATATTTGGATGGCGGAGAGGGGATATCACCACTTATAAATTCACGAAAAGTCAATATTTCAACCTTATTCTACAAGTCACGAATCCTTCAATTTCGCCAGGTTCAAATGCCATGAGACAGCTTTTGTGGCATACAGAAGAAGCACTGAGTGTTTTCCTTTATTTGGGCGTGAAAAAAACTCGAAAAACGCTTGCGCCCGTCTTATTCAAAATTACCACACCGTTTTAGCATAAAATTTAGTTTTAATCTATTTTGTAGGTCTATCTGAATTGTCTGTGACCCCCCCCCCAAAAAAAAAACAACAAACAAACGGGCCTGCACACACTTTTTGTGATATATTCTTAATTCATTCACTAATCACCCTTACTTCGCAGGATATGACAGACGCGCAACGCCTGTGAACACAAATAGATCTCAATGTGAGCTCCAGCAAAGAATATACTGCGTCAAACATTACTACAAGACAAGCTCGTTCAAGAAAGTGCAGGACACTTTCGTGCATCTGTTCGAATGTGAAAAAACCTTCAAGAGCAGCATTCAGGACTGGGTGGACTACTTCGAGTACTATGGGACAGTGGAGAACCGCAATGCAGCCAGTGACAACTGTTCAATCCTTTCAGGACGCCCCAGGAAGCCTACAGTTGAGCTGGTCGAGAGTGAGAGAGTCAGTCCAGCAGAGTCAAAAACGCTCTGTGCGCAAGGGAAGTCAGTCCCTCAGTATATCCAGTGAGACTTGCAGGAGAATAATAGTAATGGATGCAAAGGCCTACCTATACAGAATACAGACGAAGCAGACCCTTACAGACTCAGAGAAGGAGCAGAGAAAGGCTATGGTAGTCAAGATACTGAGAAGATTCAGGAGACCCCAAATTTCCTTAGCCTCCTTTGGACTTCAGATGAAGTTCACTTCTATCTCGAAGGAAAGGTAAACTCGAAGACAAATGTCTTCTTGGGGACCTCCAGACCAAATGAGGTAGCCATCAAGCCCGTACACTCCCTTAAGTGCACGGTATGGACTGCAATCTCAGCCAGAGGCATCATCGGACCATTCTTCTTTGAGGAAGCTGGCACGACAGTGACAGTCACCAAAGAGCGGTATGTTGAGGTCCTCAAAAACTTCAAGAGGGAGCTGCAGACCCTGTCCCCGTCGCTTATGGGGAATTTCTGGTTCCAGCAAGATGGAGCAAGCTCTCACACCTCAAACCTGTCACAAGATTCGTTGAAAGAGAACTTTGGTGGCCGTGTGAACAGTCTCAATACTGGGCACCTCACAGCCCAGACCTTATCCCCCAGATTTCTTTTTCTGGGGCTACCTTAAAGTAGACTGTACGCAGGGAGACCCAGGACCATCACGGAACTCAAGGAAGCCACTAGGGAGGAGATCAGAGCCATTAGTCGGTCGGTTTGTAAGGACGTCATGGACAACGTTGTGCTGCGCCTTAAGAAATGCACAGAGCTAAATGTAGGTCATCTCGAACAGGTGCTCTAGAATAAAAAAAGAAAAGTTCAAAGAATATCATGTTTTGATATGATGTGATTAAACCCAATAAACTAATTATCACCAAAGTTTCATTCAATCCTTGCAAAAAATTCAGAAATGAGGCCTATCGAAAGTTGGGGCCCGTTTTTTGGGGGGGTCACTGTATTCAGCGCAGGAGGAACTATTTTCCCAGTTATTAGCACTTGAAGGTAGTATTTTCGCATCCCTGATATAGAAGGTTATGAGTAATAGGTTATTTAAACATGTTTAGATTTGGTAATTCTACATATTAATGCCAAATTATCGTGTTACTCAAATTACGTGGTAGAGCTCTTCAACTGGTTTAGCATAGGTGCGCCATCAAAATATTACTCCAAGGACGCTATTATAACGATATGAAGAAATATCACAAGATTTCGTCGCCTAAACCACTTGCACCCGTCTCATTCAATAATTATAATTTTCGCATTATATAAATGTATGAGTGCGCTAAACTTTAATCGCCTTCTAAGACGTGCAGCTTACACCATGATGATAATAATCTTACGGGGAGATTCGAAATAATTTGTCTGTTTAAATCAATGGTGGGCGAGATTAATCAGCTTGGGAAATATCAACCTTTGGGGGGGAGGGATAGGTCCATTACACTAACCATAAAATTTTGACTTTGTCTCTGTTACTTGAGTAAATGTTGTTGTAACAAATCTGTGCCCTGATTTGTCCTAGCACGTAAGGTTTCTGAGTTATGCAACAAGGCTATATGGCTCACTTTGTCACCTTGGATCAATTAATGATAGAATTATTACGAGTTTAAGAAGAGTGAGGCGTTTCTGGGCAAATGTTTGGAATCGGGGCACCCTATTTGGCATTACGTACATCCTTTTTCAAACCCAGACAAGATATATCTTATATATAAAAGATGTAGTACTCACCTAACTATATAGGATCTAGGATCCTCCCGTTGTAGGAATCAGCAGTAGTCACCCATCATGTTTTTGTTGAAGCGGCCTGGATACCTGCTTTCCATCATTGCGATATCTCGGTGGAACCTTTTCCCATGTTCGTCACTAATATCACCCATATTAAATGGAAAGAAATCTAGATGCGAATGCAAGAATGCATCTTAAGAGACATCCGGCACCTCATTCGTTGATAGGCCTTTAACATGATGTTCACTAGTTCTTCATAGTTTTCAGCCCTATGATTACCAAGGAAGTTCTGCACTACATGGACAAATGAATCCCATGCTGCAAACTCAAGTGGAGTTAATTTATTTCTGAACTCCCTCTCACGTATCAATTCTCTGATCTCCGGCCCTACAAAAATGCCAGCTTTAAGTTTAGCATCGGTTTTCTTTGCACCAAATTTCTCCTGAGATACTGGAATCCATCAGAATCATGGGCCATTGCTTTAAAAAAAATCGTGATAAGGCCAAGTTTGATATGAAGTGGTGGAAGGTAGATCTTCTGTGGATGTACCAAAGGCATGTGCTTCACATTGTATTGGCCAACTATGTGTTCTTCTCTTTCGGGCCACTTTTTGACAATATAAGGATTCCTGTCGTCACGACTGTTCCATAGGCATAAGAAGCACACATTCTTTGTATATTCTAACTGCAGTCCAAGAAGTAAAGAAATTACCTTTAGATCACCATAGATATTCCACTTGTGATGCGAGTAATAAACACCTTCCAAAATAAATTTCATTGAGTCATATGTCTATCATCCTAACAATCAGTGTGACAGGAATTGAAGGTTTTTGGTTACCATTTCGTAGCAACACAGCTTTGAGGCTAGCAGTGCTTGCATCGTTGAATAGTCTCTATTCGTCAGATAAATACTCGTTTCCTAGCTGATTCATGAGGCCATTAACATTAGTATAGAAACAAGCACCATCTTCTTCTTTATAGAAGGCAGCTAAGGCCTCAAGGCGTTTACGGAAGTAGATATTTTTGCACTGTCCTCTAGAAGATTCCATTGCTGTAGTCTAGAGCCCAACAGTTGTAGGTTCTCCTTTGGCAATGACAAATCCTTCACCAAATCATTCAATCTTTCTTGATTTATCAACTGGATCTTCTTTTCCTTAGAATCATCCTCATACATTTCATCGTCATTGTTATTCTCCTCTTCAGGCGATGAATCATCTTCTTTAACTGCACTAGCTGATGGAGGAACTGGGGTTGGCATCTCCATATTATGGGGAACTGGTTTATAGCAGACTTACAATCTGAATATACAATTTTTGTCTTGTTCTTATTTGAGGATCCCGCAATACTTGTCATACAAAAGTAGCAATCAAAAACATGATATGTTGGCTCACGCCACACTATTGGTACAGCAAAAGGCATACCCTTCCGTTTGCCATTTAACCACTGTGTGAGCCCCGTATAACACACAGTATAAGATTTGTGAGGTGCCCAGGGCTTGTCTTGGTCACCAACTTTACAACCAAAATAATAATTGTATGCAGTTTTCACTCTTTTAACTAAATTTTTCCGCTGGTTGTTTGGAGTATATCTTCCACAGATATAACAAGGTTGTTTAGGCTATTTATACATCATCACTGATTCATGTTTTCAACTTAGTTTGTATATATACTGGTATATACTTTTGTACAATCTTATTTTATTTACAAATTAATTGAGAGGTAAATCTGAAGGTAAAATGCAATTAATCACTGTATGCCAATACCGTTTCAACACCACTACTAAAATGTCTAAATTTAACAACGTGATAAAGCAGGAGTGTAACGCAGGAACCAAACACACACAACACATCCTCTTACTAAGGTAGCTGAAGCAATACTGCCCATATATGTAACTAAAAAGCATGTGTGTAACTCAGGAACCCTACGTGCTAGAACATTTCTGATTACAGATTCGGAATCAGCATACTCGATTTAGTATAAATCACAAGCTAATACCCAAGTAGCAAAATCATTGTTGACTAGTGTTATTTATTTTCAAAAACTAAAGCGAACACTAACGAGTGCATGTCCACCAGGAAAGGAAGTTTTTGTAAAGAGGTTCGTAGCCTAGGGAAGTGAGAATGGGTCAAAGGTACATTTCCCGAATATAGAGGCGGGTATTAGTAACCTTGTAGGAAGGCAACTCATCACCTGTTTGTTGCCTTTCCTTCACATACTCAAATCTGGCCTCAAATTTGCGAACTTCGATCGCAATTGTGAGGAAAAATTTTAAAAAGGAAAATTTAACTTGATTTCTTATTTTCAATTTTAATTGACTTTCCAACATTATATTTTGCCTCTCGAATTTAAGTATAGAAGGTAAATTAAATAAACTTTTATGTAGTGGTCTGTATGTCTGTCTCCTTTTCTGTTCGTCTCTCTGTCTATCTCTCTCTCTCTCTCTCTCATTCTTTCTGTCTCCCGCTTTCACTTTATTTCTGTCTGTCTGGATAGGACGATGATCGGACATGTGGTAGATGCCATTCAACTTAGACGAGTGTAAGGTGATGCACAAACCTAAGCTACACTTAACAAGGGCAGAGCCTAAGGGCCACCGACGTGGAGAAATACTTAGGTATTTGTCTGTCTCTCTCTTTCACACACGCACACACACACAATGGGGTAATAGGCCGAACCTTCAGGTTCCCTACACAACTCTGTCTACTCGGAATTTGTACCTTCCACACATTTTCCTCATTGGTTCTTAATTTTGCCCCGGTTCTCCATCTTCACCACGTTCTTTACAAATTTCCCCGTACAAACTTTCTGCCTGATACTCTCTCGTCACTATTGCGTTTTAGATTATTAAAAAGACATCCTCAGTTCTCTTTCCCCTAGGTCAAAAGAGTCAGTAATCCCCAAATGAAGGTCGGCGTTCAGCCTTTCTGCACCAAACGCGGGATGAACACGTTCAAAACGTGTTCGGAGCGACGTAGACACGTTTGGGGCGACTCAGAGGGAACGGCTTGGGAGTTCCGGCCGTCGAAGAAAGATGAGGGGCCGATTTGATTTTTTTTTTTTTACTTCTGATCACATCAGAATATTCACTATGCCCCACTTCGTCTTCTCATTTTTCGGCACATCAGCTCTAGTTAGTAGTATCGCATAAAACCTCTGGGGGAGGGGGGGAGGAACCGTCGTTCGAATACAAGAACGAACATTTTATCCCCAAATTGGAAAACACAAAACCTAGTGCTTTTGCACATCTGATTAAGTGAATAAAGGAATCTGGTTTAAACAAAGAGGGAATTTTCATCAAGTGAAAATGGAACTGAAGACAGATAAAGGATAGAAGTGGATAAATAAAGATAAGAGTAGAAAAAAAGTTAAGAATTTCAAAGTTATCGCAAGCCTATGACCCCAAATAGAGGGGTTGGGAAGGAACATGTAAACTAGGAATTAATTCGTACAGGGTGAACCCCCCTAAAAAAAAACGGCCCCCAAATTTCGATAAGCATTATTTCTGAATTCGACAAAACATTAAGAAATGAAGTCCATCGAAAGTTGAGGCTCTTTTTTTGAGGGGGGGGGGGCACCCTGTATATGAGATAAACACTTAAAATACGAACTTAAAACCTACGAACTGAGAAATAAAACATAGAATTAAAACCTAAGGACTTAACCTTAAAACCTAAGACCTAAATCAAGTGTTTTTTATCCAATTAAAAACTATCAGTTTTGACCCAAGTTTAATATACATAAGCTGAAACGCTCCCGAAGAAGGATACTAACCTTGCCAGTGTGCTAAACCCCTACCCAAGAGGGTTCGAATCCGTACTGTTGAGTAGCTGTGTTCTTTGTATGAACTTTTCCCCGTGCTTTTTGCGTCCCTTCATTGGATTATTTTCAGAAATGACTACTTAGCCCCCCTAGAACTCATTACCTGCTTCGGGTGGCAGAGGTCCAAACTTATGCCCACGATATAAGCCTTTTTCAGAACCCGAACCGTCACTCGAGCTGGGCACCAAATCTCTGTAGCGGTGGTAAAGTTCTTGTAGAATTTCTGGCGAAAAGGACTGCTCTGGCTCATTCAGGGAGGCCCCGAGACCCATTCCTTGGGGGATATCTGGTCCTCCTCCGGCCCCATGGGAGAGTCCAGTTAACCCATTTTGGAGAATCGACTTCGGCAGATAATAGCGGGGGTCTTTCGGGGTAACGGCGAAGGGGATCTTCTCGCCGATCTGCGAAATAAAAGAGGTCAGCTATTTATTTTTGTACGGGTTTTTACCGTCCATTTGTCCTTATCTCAAGGGGAACAGTTTAACGCGCGGTCAGAACCATGGCAACAACGCATGGTAGCATTGTTGGTTATGGTAGCAGTCACAAAATCGACCAGAATCAGGGAACTTCCAGGCAATAAATCATAATTAAGTTCTTAAAATCATTCTTTTAATTAACTTCAGGGAAAAAAACCGAAGGAAAAAATTCCCCTGGATCAGAAATTTCACCCGAAGAAAATCCTCATCGGACACAAATCCCCGCGAAAATAATTCCCCGCATAAATTAGATTTTTTTAAAACGTTTGATTATTTAATCACATGGTTAACGAGTTCCCTTGCAACCAAGCTACCAATAGTGTGTCAGCTTTAGCTGAAATTTGGAGAATTGAGTGCCCTTCGGACCCCAACTCACACAAGAGGATCTTAGGCTATATTATATCTTTTACATATTTTTCCCTCCTCACCTTCACCAATTATAGAGCTCTTATAAACCTTCCAAATAAGATGCCCTCTTTGGTTTTAAATAAAAAAAACTATCATGGATATGTTAAATCGAACAAGGGTAGGGGGGAGAGGTAAGCTTCCTAAGAAGTATGTATGTATTTATGTTAAGCAAAAAATTACCTAATGAGGCTATCGTACCGCACACACGTGAGAACAGAGTCGTACAAATTCTTATTGTCAAAAACCGCAAGGAATGTCATGTGCAACCTTGCTACAGCTGACATTTAGAGGCCTGTGGTTACTTCCGTCCTCAATTACAGCATGAGGATCTTCGTCTCTCTATCTTACACATATTTTCATTTCATCTATCTTCACCACTGTTTATGCCAAGACGGGATTAAAGTGAAAGATGGAGAAATTGTAGAAAACTGTAGTTATTCACGGCGTGAGCCGTGTCTCGCACATGTATGCAGTTAGTTTCATTCACATACATCAACAGTGCATATACAATTAACAACACTTTTCCCTTCGCGCATGCAACGCATCACTCTTCCGTGTATCGGAATCCGCCCATAGTTCTTTCAAGCCCGACTCCCGTTACATTGAACGTAAGGTTGTCCCCTTTTGCTCTTCTTTTGAGCTCACTCAAACCACCCTGATGAGGACCGACAATTAGAACCCTCTGGCATGGTAGTGGATTTTCATTATTTATTAACAAAGTATCGGTTAAAAAATAATGTAGTAGCCTTACAGAACCCCAGGTACTCAACGTCCCGGAATGAAGAATGACTATTGTCCATGGCGTGGGTGTAAGATACCCTAAGGCTGCGTATAGAAACTTCCAGGTGAGGTGTCGGTTGAAAACAAGACCAAAGAAACGGTGCGAATCCACCACTTCCAGGCGAACCTCGTTTAAAAGGTCCGGGTCGGGGTGGAGCCGTGGTTGATGACAGAAATGCACTACTTTAGTCATTTAGTTTTAATAATGGAAGGAAGACCTTTCCTTTATTAAAAGTTCTAAGTAAAAAGAGCACCTTAGAAAAGGTGCGCAGACAAGAGGTTTTACAGACCATATCACAGAAAGGATATGCAACAATGGGTTACAAGCAGACAAAGGATCATACGAGTTGTATACCATACAAGACACGCAAACAAAGACAAAGGTTTCGGAAAGGACTTCCGAGAAAACACTGTCCGAAATTCCAAACACCCACACGAATGGCACAAAAGGAGAATACACTATGGGGAAGTAAGGGGGGAAGGGAGGAACGAGAAGGAAAGAAATTCAGGAGGAGGAAGGAATAGCCGGGAAGGTAGAGGCACGGCCTCAAACGACAATGGTTCTTCAAAGTGCGGTCCATCCTTATATATCCCCCATAGGAAGGAAGGCACGTGTGGCAATATTTAATTTTCGAATTTCGTGAAGGACCATCGGCAGGATTGTTTCTGCTTCTGATATATGTGAAGTTGAGCGAGAAAGTGCGTAACGCTCGAGGGAAGGATTCCAGTGTAGATGGAGACAAAGCGGACACCAATCCCGAGGGAAGTTAACCCCTAAAGGCGTCGCAGTTTGCTGTTATGATATCCGAGAAGAGAAAGGCCTTAGGCCAGAGAACCGAGGCCACGGTTAAGGCGTTTGATTCCAGCTCAAATATGTCCCGAATCCAGTGTGAACATGGGATGGCCATGGCCTTATTGGCATGACAATGCCGAGATCCGTGGAGGAATCATCCACGAAGACCGGGAACGGGTTAACCTTGGCCCGTTTCCACCGGAACCACTTTGGGGAGATGAGACGCCCTAGATGAAGAAAAGGAGAAGGGTCGTATGATTCTAGTTGTGCAGAGCAGATTTGGATCCATAAGAACAGTAGTCTAATGACTGGGGCGACGAAGTTTAAAAATCCAGCCAGTCTTAGTCATCACTTACAGAGCACCGGGTGGTTTGCCACGTAGTGGAGAGCATTGCACATTTTTGCGCGAAGCTGCCCAGTTAGCTTCGTGCGTTGTTTTTCTAGGTCGATGTCTATACATAAGTATGTTACGCATTTGATTGGGCGAAATGTGCAATGGGGAATGTTTAGGAGGAGGGAACTTTAGTTTACCAACGTCGGGCAGTGCCGGAGCACCGTGTTTGTACCTATAAGAAGCGCGGCGTCGCGGTACGTATGTGCCAAGCAGTTCTTCTTGCCTATTCGTTCATGATTCCGACAAGCACTGTTGCATCACAAACGGAGAGCCAGAGAAGCCCATGGGAAGCCGTGTGAACCTGAAGCGCCGTTGGTCGATGACGAACCAAAAATGATGACGAGCGTTAGGGTGTAGGCGCACATGGAAAAAAATATCTTCTAGGTCCAGTTTGATGTCGTAGTGATGAGGACCTGCTGATTAAAATAACTTCGCTACTGAGGGCAGCCTAAATGAAGGAGGGGAGTATACTGTGGACGCCGCCGACATATTGTAGACAATTCTGGCCGAACCATTCGGCTTGGGGGCGACGAATATGCGATGTGCCTTTGTAATGTGATGTCCCTCTTCCACTATGCCGTGATCGAGCAGTTGTTCCGCCAGTGGAATAGCCGCTGCCTGGCGATGATGGTTTCCAGTGTCGATAACCTTTTGCGAGGTAGATGTGCACACTGTTCTTTGCTGAAGATTTAAGGGGTGATTCATGAGTGGAACAGCGTCGAAGGAACCCGCGGGAAGCAAGTCCAGTCGTGTGTCCGGATCTAGGTCGGCCTGGCGGGTCTCTAGGGGGCCCATGCCTAGGCTGACCTAATCCTGTTGCACTTCTCCTTCCTGCCCGACGTTGCCATTGTTGTTAGCGTTGTCGTTTAACCGTTCATTATTGTTGCCGCGGCGATCGTTGTCTTCCCCCGCAATCCCGGCGCCTGGGCCATGATGTCCGGTGGTCCACTCATGACGTCGCGGATGACGTCTCCCATCTGGGACGGGTTTGTTGATGACCCTGAAGAAGACTAATAAGGGAAAGGATATGGGATTCTTACAACTGCCGGAACCACCAGGCCCGGCTGCGGGAGAACCAAAATGTTGGCTAGTGCGGCTGGTTGATCCTCAAAGGAGAGAGCACCCAATTCCTGAGCGGCTTCTCTGAAGAGGTTCCTAAGGTTACCTAGGCGGCAATCCGTGTCGTCCGATGCGTCTATCTCCAAGACGCGGAAGTCGTCGATGGCGACGTCGATCACCTGTGAGATAGAATGAATAAGAGGAGGACTCAGAGAACTTATCGGTGAGCCAATAGGAGATAGATTAGGAATTGATTCAGGATAGCTTAATAGGTAATTGCGGTTGGCACCTCGAGGAATGAACAGATGTAGAAGAGATGTCGATGTCGTCTGAATCTATGGTAGGAGACGCTTCTAGGAAGAATGGAGGAGTATGAGTGGACAATGAGACGTAGTTATCTGAGTAGAAGACCTGGTTCTTGTGCCCAGACCTATGCGAAGCGCGCTCTTGCCATGTATAGACGCCGATGCCAATCCAATTTTCAACGACGTGAGCCGTGCAGTGTGTACATCTCCGTCGTCGGCTCCTTCTAGTTCAACTTCCTTCCTTGTATCTGTTACTGGGCACTCAGTTCTGAGTATCCTGAAATGAGCACGAGAGCAACTACTGCACTACCCAAGGGCGTTCATCTGAATCCAGAGCACGTTCAAGAATCTTAGCTCTAAGAGTCAATGGCATCCCAAGTCATTCCTCAAGCAGAAGCACCAGCCTCAATCTCAGACTCGACTCAAACAGTCGTTGGGGATAGCAACCCTATCAACTCAGACGCCGACAGTGAAGACACTTCATTGAAATATCTCATTACAGGTGGTATAATAACGAATGCCGTTGTTTCTAATCCTCAGGCACTTCTCACCGGCACGGACATGGTTTCCCAGAAAAGGGGCACCTAGGACCCACGTCCTCCAATGGCTCTACACATCATAGAGTCTCCAGTATACACTCCGCGCGCCCTGCCTGTCACCCCGGATACCTCGAGATCTCAAAGGAGGTCGCCCCCTGCTGCCTCCAACCCTGCCACAGTATGAGCCGCAGACGTTACAGCCTACACTACCATCAACTGGATACAGGTTATCGATAACCTGTGCGGAAAACTGCAGGCGTAGTGTTTCAAAACGTGCGACAGGGAGGAAATTCATACGTTCTTGGCTCTCTAACCTTTCAGGAAGAATATCACTCGTAAAGACTACCACTGCCTGCACCAGCGCTTGCGCCTCTACCACACGGTTTTGCACCATGTATGGTCAACGGCGATCAACGACTCGCGGGAACAGACCACGCTCACAACAGGCATCGTCATCAGCGAGCGAGCGCTCCCAAGCCTTACCTCCACTTGGGCAGCAAGGCGTTCGCCACCACCCACCTATGGCTCAGGGCTCCCCAGGTGGGTGATGGCGGGCGCCTTGCTGCCCAAGTGGAAGCCTGTGCGCTTGGGCATAGCGAGAGATGCGGTTCAATACCTGTTTCACTCGACGGTTCAGCGTTAGCATATGGGCCGTACAAAAGGAGATCGAAAGGTCGTCTACGTAGAGTAGGTGTCGGTAACCTTTTTCAGCTTACGGACCAGAAGCAAAGTCTACTCGTATAAGGTGATGAAGTCCACCTTCATAATTTACATTATAAAATTTTAACTATTATAATAATAAACGAAGGTAATAATAGTAAAACATGAAACTATAAATTATAATAGTTTATTTTACGAGTAGTTCGTATCATTATAAATTTTAAATTGAATTATTGATATTTATATGGGACACAATTAATGTGATGCTTGAAGTTGTTTTGGGCTCGAAAGTTTGTCAACATCAGTTGAAAAACTTACCCGTGATTCGTGTCCTTAGCTCACTTTATATTTTAATACTTCATTGCATTGTACATGTCAATGAGTTCCATTTGAAATTCTTCTGGTGCATTGTCCACTTCCACATCAAACAGAGTAGCAAAAGGAAAATTCCGTGCTTAAATCACGTATGCACAATTACAAATGTGTTCCGATTTGTAGATTTAGTCTCCTGGAGTATAAGAATACCAGGCAATGGCTTCGCCACTCTTCCCTACGGAGGGGGGGAGGAGCTTGCGCTTTGCTACTAAGATTAGAATTTAAAATCTAGAAAAAAGCAGCCATCTTTATGAATTTTCTAAACTTCGCCAATTATAATAATTTTAAATAGGAACTTTAAACTAAATTTCCTCCCTTTTCAAAATATCACGTTGCTAAAATATAGAATTATAGAAAGATATAGAAAAAATTTCAATATTTATATTTATTTCTGAACTTTGATAAAAAAAAATAATTCAAAACCAAACTAAGATGAAATTAATATTCAAATACTCAAAAAATCCTCTTCTTAAATTATAGAGTTAGTGATGATGATGATGATGATGAGCATAATTTGATTTCTCCAGCTGACATTCCCACAATCGTAGTTTTGTTTTAAATGCGGTTATGTATTCCCACAGGCCATGTATTAATTTATTTCTTCCCGAAGGTGAAAATTCAAGCGGTTTAAATGGGATGTTAAATCTACTAGAAATGACAGTCTTGAAAGCTATTTTGGATCAATAAATTCTGTGGCATTCATGTTTTTGCTCTCAAGGAATCCAGCTATATCTGCTCGCAGAGCATATACTCTTTCCAACATAGTGCTTTGACTGAGCCAGCGAAAGTCGCAGAAATAAAGCATATCCTTATATTGATTCTCTGCTTCATTAAGAAAAATTTTTGAAACTGACGGTGGTTTAATCTCCTAGACAAAATCAAGTTTACTACTCTCACCACTACGTGCACCAGGTCCTTCAGATTTGATGTGGATTATGCAGTGCATTTTCATGACAGAGTTTACTTCCTAGACCTTTCATGTGCTTCTGAAGCAGAGCCACGGCACCTTTAGCTTTTCCAACCATAGTCGGAGCTCCATCGGTTGTTATGGATACTAACTTTAATAGGTCCAGATTCATGTTTGTAGTCCACTGGAGGAGTGCTTCAAGAATGTCTGCTCCTGTAGTAGTGCCTTTTTTTAGGTACCACTTGAACAAATTCTACCAAAATGTCGAAAATATTTCTTACTCTACGTCCAAACACTGCTGGTTGTGCCGTGTTGGTAGAATCCGATGCTCTCATCAGCTGCCTGCTATTGAGAAGAACTTTAAATTGTTGCAATGAATTTTAAATTAATTTGCAGATTGGCTGATATTTCTTCTATTTGTCGTGTAACTGTTCTTGCAGAGAGACAGAGATTCGAAAATAAAGTTTTTGTCTCGGGCATAAAATGTCTACTACAGCAGGCAAGCAAGCATTTCTTCACGAATTCCCCATCAATAAAAGTTTTCATATTTTCTGCTATCAATTACGACACGTTTTAGCTGGCACGTGTACTTTTTTTATTCCGTTTTGTTTTGGGAATATCGAACTTAGTTTTTTTAAACTAACTTTAAGTTTATGAAATTCGTTCTTCTTCGTTTGCCCAATAAATACACTGAACTTGGCGTGTTTAGTCTCATAGTGCCTCTTGATGTTGAACTCCTTATTTACGGCAACACTTTCATGGCAAATAAGGCAAATGAGATTACTGAAGCGTTGAATAAAAAGTACTTTTCTCTCCATGTGTTTCAAAAGCTCGACACTTTGCATCAACCTTCCTGCGTTCTGTTGTCATTTGTGGGTTTCCTAAAAAAAATAATTGCCCGTTCGTTCCAATGTCACAAAATGTTCAAAAACAGTCATTATCACCTTCTTAGTCGATATGTAAAACTTCAGAAAAAATAATGGAATCATTTTTTGTTATGGAGGTATGTAGGGTCCTCATTCGATGCGCAATCATTCACTATCCATATCTCATAAAAATCATTATATTTCAGAACCAAATTGCCTTATTTTTATGGGATAAACGTTATTCAAATGCTAAATTGCATACATATCGTGGTTAGCCATAAAAGAAAGTTATTTTCTTCAATGGCTTTTGTAAATTACATGGGAATCTATTTGCCTAGTAATTCTACTAAAGAAATAGACTTATGTTTGATAATTTAATTAAATCATTTAAAACAATTTATTAACGTGAATAAAACTTTATTTTACAATTTCTTAACATAATGTTTGATACTTACTTAGCTTCGTCTAAGTCACTTTAAAGTTAACTATGTAGATTCGTAGAATATAATAATTCACTTGTTATGTCACGATACATCTAACCTCAATGGTTTTCTGAATTTGATTACCTTAATCTTAACGCTTCCAGCGGAATTTATACACACGCAGAACGATTCCAAAATGCTCTCGCCTAAATTCTTGATAACTGATTGTTCTGAAATATTCAAGAATACTTCTCAACATTCTACGAGTCTACAAATTACTTTTAGAATCTAAAAGTCTATAAATAAAAATCTAAAATTTAGATTTTTATTTCTAACACGACGGGCCTGGTAGATACTATATTCCGTTTGGGCGCTGCGACCAAACAATTTTGGCTGACGGGCCGAATCTTGCCAACCCTTGACGTAGAGGATAGCGAGGATATCTTCTGATAGCATCGATGTGATACCGTTGTTGATAGCAAAGATTATAACACTGAGGACCCCCCTGTGGGACGCTCTCTTCCTTCCCCTGTGGGCCGGAGGGTGCTCCCCCACCCCTCAGTGGCGGCTCGTAGCTAAAATTAGTGAGGGTGCTGCATCAGAATTTTTTAGCATTTTTTAATATTGTGTAAAAGGAAATAAATATATAAAAGAAAATTTATAGAAAAACTTGTAAAATCCTAAACACAACAAAATCAAACATTTTTTAATTACTAATAGCCTAAATTTTTATAGTTCAAGCTTGATCTATTCATTTAAAAACGAAATCCATTCTTCTTGTTTTAATTTGCGCGAAAAGATTAATTATTTTCTCCTCGATCTCTCGATGATTACTGAAGAATCTTTTCTCCATTGAAAGCACTGCAAGTGCATTTAGTATTTCAGAATTCATAAAATAAAAGAACCGAACAAAAAAATGAATTAAATTCTACACTTTATTACATTCAATAATATAAACACGTTTGTAAGCACAACACAGGCGGAGTAAAAACTAAACACTATCTTGCACTAGCACACCAGGGCCATCACTGCGTGCGCCACAGTGTGCTCTCTCCTTAGCGTGCAAGTTCCTATCTCGTTCATGTGAGCATGCCCACAACAGCCAAACACCACGTGCTGGAACTATGACGGGCACAGTTCTATACAAGGATATTTGTATTCTTTTCATAAACTAGGGGATGGCTAGTGACATTAAGCTTAAGGATTATATAAGGTACAAGTATAAAGAAATAATTAAAGCAAAAAAGAATGTTATCGATAATATCGAGTGGAAATAGGAGGTGCTGCAGTTCTGCAGTGCTTATACACGAGCTGCCACTGCTCCCCCCACAGGTACCCGGAATCGAAGATCTAGCAAAAATTCAGAAATAAAAATGGGAATGCGTCTCTTAGCCCCTCAACGTGTGATAGGTCTCTGAAATACCGCATCGCATGCAGTATAATAGGCCTTTTCCAGAACAAAAACATATCGTGGTGTCTACAAAGGAAGGTCTCGTAGATAAGATTTTCCAGTATGAGCAAAGCATCAGACATAGAGTGGAACTTGCAGAACCGACACTGTGAGGAAGACAGGTAGCCTCCGCTGTGCAGAAAAAACTAATCTAGCATTTAACAATTTATCCATCAATTTACACACGTAGGAATATCTCTTGCTACCCGACTGGATACGGCATTGGTCTCCCAACATCGCGGTACCGGGTTCGATCCAGGCATGAGCTGACACAAACGTCAGCACACGTAGAAATCTGGCTACCGATTGGTGGACGCGCTGTGCTCACCCCGTTTTCGGGTGGGTAGATCTTACACCTCTCACCTCACACATTACCAATCACAATATTGCTTTCTTTTCTCTTCCGTCTTCACAGCACAACGCACACACTTTCTCTGTTTCAAGGCATCCTGCTGATAGGTATCCATATCCACATACCTCTGACGCGGAACAGGTCCCTCTGCCCCGGGGCGACGAAGGCTCCACCTGAACGCTGTTTAGTGTCAAAACATAATACTTCCCGGCACCTCTTCCCAAAGAAGACCGGCCTCTGGTGCCCTCGGGCTCACCAGTGATTGTTATACTAACCTTTATGTTGATTTCATTATCCGGTCGCGTATCCTCCTGGATGAAGGAAGATTGGCAAACCATTACTTACTTACTTACACACGTAGGAGGTTACAAAAAATTGAGATGAAACTGGCTGGAGCGTGACAGATTTCTTAGGCATGTAACCTGGTTGGCAGCTAACGTGTGCGAGCTAGAGCTGAATTTATTTGCTATGCAAACAATGCGGGTTCTTTCTTCTGCAAGAAACCGAAGAGTTCGGCTCATTCGAGGAACTCTAATTATTCTGGTAAATTGCTTATATGGTGGAAGATTTTATGATATATATATATATATATATATATATATATATATATATATATATATATATATATATATATATATATATATATATATATGCGTTTTGATTTTGGGGGACGGTACTATACGCAAGGGCGTAAATGCAAGGGTTATAAGAAAAAGGCTTTTCTTTAAATTCCGTGTATTTTTCCTTGCATGCATATTGTATAATGATGACGTATTTCACATTTTACCTACTCGTGTGCAAGAGCATGGAGAGCTCAATGTGCGACAGTATTAATGAGAGTGAATACCCTAAAACCAGTGCATCTCTTTGATATTATCATATTGTTGTTCTTTTATAGTTCTTACTACTTTTCGGTAGGGGGTGACAAGAATTTCGGACCACTCTGTACATTAGGGCGAGTCATACTCTAGAATTTTATGAAACTGGTGATGAGGGGGATTTAAATGATGAATATTCGTGAAAAGAACAAACTTTTGGCAGAAAAGTTAAATTCTGATTGATCTAACCTACATCAATTTGAAGTTGAAATATTGTTAGTTCTGAGTCATTTACTATATTTTATTATTATTTTACTTACCCATAAAAGATCAAATTTACCGTTTTCTATCGTCAATACATTTATGTAGTCTGAAAGATATTTGTCTAAAAAAATGTAACAGTGTTTTAGAGAGACTTGAGCAGTAGGAAACCTGTTAAAAATGACCTTTAATTTAGTTTGGTCTAACTCCCAAATTGAAAGAAGCCAGTACTCATTACTCAGTGGTAGGCAATATTCCAGTAGTGTTGACAGTTCTGGTAACTATTGTAACTGGTAACTGTTTATAGAGCATTTACATTTTATTTGAATGCTAGTAAAGGCTGTTGATCGCTTTAGAGTAACATATAATTATTTGGTAGAGATTATTTCTTAATCTAAGTGCCATCTTTTCATTTGCAGATATAACTGCGATTAGTGTGCCAATGGCGAAAATCAAGTTCTTATCTGACTAATTTAGTTGGGACTGGGCAAGAGCTGATGGCGTCTGAGGTATCAACAATAAGAGATATTTTGAGGTACGGCATCTACCTGAGGGAGCAAAGTGAAGATGACCGGAGAAATTATGAAGTGGACCAGCTGGTAAAAGACATGTATCAGGGCTTGATTAATCAGTGGACCAAAGCTAATGCTCTCTTCAAACCACCTGTTGTAAATCAAAAGGTCACAATCATATCAAAGCTTAAGGAGCTGTGGAAGGAGGCAGTGAATGTTTCCCTTGGTAAAGGAAAAATTGAAGTAAAAGAGAGGTTCATTGCAAAACTAGATAAGTTATTTGATATATTGGCATGCAAATGTCAAATTTCCAGTTCTGTGGAAGTAAGTTGTAATGGCTGTGAGACTGAAGCCCACATTAACTGCTGTTGGAGTAAAGAGAAAAAAATACCTACTAGGGAACTAGCCTTTATTAAAGGAAGTAAAGGTACCTTTCAAATTGGAAGTCCTGATATTCCAGAGCATAATAGACAATTAAGAGCTTCAGAAAGGAAATATAAAGAAAGGATACCAGAAAGAAAGAGAAAAAGTAAGGAGGAAAGCGCTGTTTTAGCAGGAAAAGCAGCAAGAAAAGAAATCGAGCAATTTTTGGCAGAAGGTGAAGATCTGGAGGCAGGAAATTCTGATGGTGACCACAGTTTGGGTGATGAAGTAACTTTTGATGCTGTCCAAGAGCCGGAATCTTTCACCAGGAATAGAAAGAATTATGATGAAATTCCAAATATTGCTCTTGCTAGTATGTATAAGGTATGGTGTCGGATTGAAACCAACTGCAGCTGGATTCATTACTGAGGAAGATACAAGTAAAGTAATTGATAAGAATAAAGTTTAGAGAGCACAGGAAAAGCTAATGACAGTTATTGAACATGAGTTTAAAGAAAATTGATTGAAAGATGGGGTAATTTCTTGTGTTTTCTTTGATGGGCGAATTGATGTGACCAATTTTATGATGGAGGCAGAGGGAAGTGAAAAATTGTTTCCAGCAAAAACAAAAGAGGAGCATTACACTGTCATCAGTGAGCCTGAGAGCAATTACCTCTGCTACTTTCTCCCAGAAAAGGCTACAAAAGAAGAATCACATGCAGAGAAGATCGCTAAAGGAAACGGGTTTGGATAAAAGCTTAATGGCCATTGGAAGAGACTCTACGAATGTAAACACAGGATGTCTCTGAACCACCTCTCACTTGCTCTTTAAGTACTTATGAATTGAAAAACTTCATTGACTCTCCTATGAAAGTACCTGACTGACCTTGTCACACACAGAACATTGAGAAGGTTGTAAGAATGGTGACTGAGGCTTCTTCCAAGTATTTTTCACATGAAAAGAGGGATGGTGGAATCGGTCACAAGAGACAAGTAGACGTCTGATGTCCAGGAATGAGTCAAAGCAAGATTTGTGTGCTCTGGTGAAGTTTAACTTTTGAATATGACCCAAAGTGTCCCATGCAGCTATATATGGAGCTTTGCATACACTTTTCTCACTCAATAAACATGTAAATTTGAGGGCACTTTGTGTTTGTGAGTACTTGGATTAAATAAAAATAGCTTACATAAGCTCGTGAAGAAAGGGAAAAATTTACTTTTATTTAAATGGAAATTGATGTAGGTAGGAGCAATTGTATAACAAAATAAAGTTCTTTTTCAAAATCTACCCCGGAAAATCTATCATTTAAGCACCCCTCATTAAAGGATTTAATGAAAATATATGGTTGCCCCAAAGTATGACCCGCCCTACTGTACATATACTACAGAGGGAATGCATTTCTAACATGGACAACTCCAATTCTGCCAGAAACGTTGCTCTTAGTGGAGTAATTTCATTATTCATTTTTTTAAGGGGTTAAACTAAATTGTCATCGAAACCATATTTTTTCTTAAAAGGGGATAATATAGAAATTGGTAAAGTAAGGGAAAGTGAAATGGGCTTAACTTGAGTAGGATAAATAAAATGAGTGAAGAAAAGAGGAACAAACATAAGAACTATTATCAGAATGTTGCGGGTTTTTAACTATTTTGGAATTGATATTCAGAATTAAGGTATTTGAAAAAAAAAGGTATCCGAAAGTACTTGTTCCATAGTACGAACGTGTCTTCAAAATTACGAACAGGCATTCAAAAGAACGAGTTTGTATTCGAAATTACGAACAGGTGCTCAAACAGGTATTGAAATGTATCAGTGTGTGTTCGAAATTAAGAACATGCATTTAAAATTATGGAGAGCTATTCAGAATTACTACTATGCATTTGATAGTAAGAACAAGAACCCAAACGTACAATCTCATATTAAAAGTACAAATATATATTCAAAAGTACGAACAATTATTCGAAAGTGCGAACAAATCCTGAAAGTGCTAACAATCCTGGGTTGTGGAGATCCATCGGAAACAGGCTCCATGATGGGAGTTTGAGTTCGTACTTTTGAGTGCCAGTTCCTCCTTCTATGGAGTTGTTGGTTTATAGAGGGCCTTACCAGCCACACTGCTGGATTGATGAGGCTATTGCATGCTTTGTCGTCCTTGACCTTTATCATGGCTTTGCCCTTTTTACTTATACAGCCGCATCTCTCATCTGTCTGTCTATTTCCCTGGGGCAGTCACTGCAAGGGGGCGCCATGTGTAGTCTGTTACAGTGTTATACCTGTTACATCATGGGGGAGCGGCATACCATCCGAACTTTAGTGCCGTATCAAACTAGTTTGAGTTTACCTGGACTTTTTATTGATAGACATGTTCATTTGCCCCCTCTTTTGTACACGTTTCTTCTCGTATATTTTCCTAGCCAGCGGTTGATTTCACAGTCGAGTCGCCGACCAGCTTTCGTCCATTCATCTCTGGTCCGAGTCGACAGCGGGGCTCTGGTTCCACCTCCTTCTTGGCCCCGGATGACGGTCATACTTCCCACTCTTTTCTCCGCCTACTGCCTCTCATCTTGCTTTACCAACCCTTTTACCCTCTCCTAACACTCGCGGGTTCCATATATATCTCCCACATGTTGTGACTCTCTCTCCATCTTCCAACTTTCCGAGTGATTCGGCATCGTTCCTTTAATTGCGAGGACAAATTCAATTATGTGGCGGCGAGGAGGCGGAAACCTACCTTTTGCGCCGGGAAAGTAGGCCCCTTTAGAGGGGCAGTCCCTAATGTGTCACTTCCTTTTAAACCCTCCTGCCAGACACACTTCGGGGCTCCCAATTCACACAGTATCACGCCCTCCTTTGCTTTCCTTCTCCGCATTTGCCCTAATGTCCTCGACGCCGGCATAAGACTCAAAGGGCACCGAGACACTCCTCGGCGAAGCTCAAAGCCAAATTCAATTTGCCAAAGACGCCGAATTTGGCGTTTCCAAGAAAGGAAATTGTTTCAAGAGAAATTGTTATTATTCAGAAAGTGGCGAAGTTAGGGAAAGAGAAAATGTGTAGAAGATACGCGAATCTGCACGCACCAGTGATATCTGGAGCAGGCGGTCGCGCTATTCTCATGGACCTGCTCCACCTAATCAACGAAAGCAGGTGCCTTAGCGAGGTATTCCTGCGCATACGAGAGAAAGCCCTACTTTAGCGAGTTAGGGGCCTTTTTTTTAAAGCGAAGCCCTGTCATCGAGAAATATACAAACGAAGTCCCGAAAGTCTTAAAAACGAAGGTGTAGGAATTGACAGTGGGAAAAGGAAGAACCCAACAAAGTCATAAACTCCACGTCGATGAGATCAATAAACAGGTACTTTAGTCGACTTGGCCATTCCATACTATAGCGAGGACATCCCCCCAGGAAATTGCGAAGGAAGCTCTGCAGTAAAGAAGGACGCGAATCTAGAAAAAAAATGAAAATATGTGGAAGATAAAAACTGTGGGTTACAGGCTTTGGGACCTGGAAGGAACGCAATCCTCCATATGTCAGCTGAAACTTGCTGACCCATCCTACACCTGAAGGCTCTTACGGGCTCCAAGGCCTTGCAAAAACTAAGATCAAACTGGGTTTACAAGCCGCCCTTTTCCACTCACCATGCAACGGTCAGATCAGATTCGCAGAAAGCAATGCGGGAACTGATCTTTTGATTCCGAGGGCAGAGTTAATAGGGAACAATCTTTGCACACATGTCTTAAATATATGTTGGAACTATACATGACCACAATTTAAATATAATGCCAAAATGTACTTAATAACTATACAAATTAAGTAGTTCCTGCGCTTCCTTACACTTTACCGTTCAGTGAAATGATGAGGAAAGAAGCCTCAAAACGGGTCCAGCACTTGAAATATAAATTCTTTCTCACATTTATTTTATTCCGTTGTATGATAAGCAGGTATAGTAGACCTCTACATATTATAAATCAGGTTCATCAATAAGCTTTAAATAAGATTAAACACCAGATTACAGTGAAGTGCTCCAAATCATAGGATAGAGGTATGTAGAGGTGATGGTGGGCAGCACCAGCGTGCCGTAACGTTACTGAAATCCTCAGCCCTTTATCAGGTAAGCTCTGACATCTCGGGGGGCACTTTGAACACCCCCGCTTGGTTGTTCATGGCAAGGCGATGTGATTTATAATCGGGCTTCGAACGAGGCATGATAGTGGGTGCCAGACGGTTTGGACATCCTATTTCTGAAACTGTGCGGACGGCCATTTAACACTCCTCGATCAACGGTACCACCTGGCCGACCACGGGTGCTTAATAATCATGATCAGTGGGGTTTAGCTACAATTGTCCACGGTAACAGACAAGCAACAGTGTCTCAAATCGCACCAATATTCAAATCAGGAGGTACCAAATCCATATCCATTAGGTTTTTCGTGGTTCTTTACCTTCAATGGGATATGGGATCTGAGAACCCATTTTTGCCCCCTGTTAATACAATGACACCGAAAACAGCACCCGCATCTGGGCTCGTTATGTCGCTAACTGAGCCCTGGAGAATTAGCGACTTATAGCTCGGTGTGATGAGTCACGGTTCAGGTGTTTAGGGCTGATTGTAGAGTTCGGGTGTAGCACAAACTCCACTTGCATATAGACCCAGTTTTCAACAAAGAACCGTACAGGCTGGCGGTGGTTCTATTCTGGTGTGAGGTATGTTCGCGAGGATGCGTTGGGTGCGCTGGTCTGCCTAAACGTCACTAACCGGTAACCGCTAGGTTGCACTGTTTGATGACCATTTGCAATCCACCCACCTAAGTGGGCAGTCGCCAGATAGCACCTTAAAAAAAAATTGCAATCCACTCATGGCCTTCACATACCCAAAAGTTAGGGTATTCCAACAAGATAAAGCACCATGTCATAAACTACAGTTGCCCAGAATCGGCTCGAGAAGCATTCTAGAGAGTTCTGCAAGTCGTGTGGCCACCTTGTTCACCAAGCCTGAACCCAATTGAACATTTATTGGACGTGGTGGCCTGGTATATTCGCACCAAGATATAGCACCTAGAAATATTAGGGAACTGTGGACAGCTATCGAAATGACCTTAAATACCTAAATTCTAAACATACGTTTCACACTGAGAATAGCTAACCTTGAGTTTAGAATGTAGGTATTTGAGGCCCCTCTAATAAACTAGTATCCGAATAAACCTTTAAATATACTACAATTTTAAATTCCATTGTCATCTCCTAGTAATATGAGTTCTCAAAATGCCTCAGACATTTAATGGAATTTGAGAATTGCATCACCAGATTAATGATTTTTTATTTATATTATCAATTTGGCTCCTTTACAAATTGTATTATTTTTTTACGATATAGACTACTTAATCGGGTCTATGAGACCAAGGAAAAAACTCAAAAAACAAAAGAAAACATGGGACAGGATAAGGAAGGAAAATATTTGTGTCAGATTTAGGGTCTTTCCGGTAGGCTAGCAACTCGATGAACTCTGCGACCGTAGGGGATTGTCCCAGAGACCCACCACTTAGCGTGTAAGGGCTTTTGTCATGTACCGGGAAACCATTTTTCTCTTCCACTTCCTCCATTTATCGATGTTTCTAGAACAATCGAACATTGGAGAAGGATCTTGACCGTTGCAGCAGGTCTTCTATGCTGGTTAGGTAAAGTTTAGCACTGCCAATTCAGCGCTGCCAGTTTAACGCCTTGCCGTTTCAGCGCCGCCTTTTCAGCGACTTGGTGTTTCAGCGCAAAGACATTTCAGCGCTTGACGTTTCAGTGCCAAGTCATTTCAGCGCTTGATTATTTCATTGTGAATATATCGCTGTAACATTTTAGCGCAAATATAATTATTAAGTTTTGTATTATAACGAATGCTGTAATTGAAAAAAAAATCCTTATTTAACCTCGTTTATTTTTTTATAAAGTACAAATTAGACTCTTTTTGTATATGTTTAGGTAAGTAACACACTTAAGAGTTACATACTAACAAAGGAAATATCAGCTCAAAAATACAAAACTTAAAAAAGATTTTGCCAAGAATTAATATTTAGCGAAAAGTGAATTTGAATTACTGAAGAAAATAAGATAAACAAAATATTAAAAAATTTTAAATACCATTTATATATGGTCCATATTTAACCTCTTAATTTTTATAACAAATCAATATATTTTAAAAAATACGCCTTTGTAGGTAGATCACCTACAATGTAAATCTATTTATTCTTCAATTTTAATACACTCTAAAAAGTAGCTAAAAATTTAATCATTTTGTAGACAGGTTTTTCATATTTTAAGGCCCTAAATTTTGAATAGGTTAGTTCATTAAATTATGAGCAATTGTTGGAAAATATTCAACTTCATTTTCAAAGGAATTATTAAAATTCTATCGTCTGCCTACCTGTATGTTAATAATTTCCTTGCAGGTTCATGCCCAGGTGCAACCTTTTCTATATCTTTCCTCGTCTCGTGATTTTTGAATTTTGAGGAGAGCCTGAATGAACTTTCATATAGTTGGTTTATTCATTCTTGATTCGCATCTTAATCTTCTATTTTCCGCTTCAGCATGAGTGTTTGTTCTGTCTCTCCTTTCAATAGTCCGTTGATATACATTCCACAGCTCCTGAGGAAATAATGCTCTTCTTTGTACATTTCCACTTCTCTTAGGATGACAAATTAAATTATCCTCGAGCCAATTCTGGAGTCCCCATAACTGGTCTAGTAAAGTAGCTCTTCAAGCATACACATAAACATCTAAATTTTATATTGGCACAAAGGCCAGAACAGTAACTATTTTACCGTGTAAATAAAAAATCAGGATTATTACTATACTGACTCATATATCCCATCTGTTGTATTTTCTATAACATATGTTGGGCCAAGTGGAAAAGGCATCCTCGCTCTTCTATATTCGGGAACGATTCCTTCATTGCCAAAATGGCAGCTTGCTCAAAATCACAATTTATTGCATTTGGAACAATGTCTAATAAAATTTAACATTCTTTTGTAAGTTTCGCACTGCTTATTTTGTAAGAGCACGTATAGTATCGGATGAACACCTCCATGCTTTTTCACCATTACGATGTAAACTTGATAAAATAGATTTAGGGCACACGCAAAAGTTCCATTAACATACCAAGTATTAGAAGTCGAATTTGAACGGTCAGGCACTTTGTTTATTTCCTTCGGCGTTCGTCGAATCATTTTCCTTAGCGCTGCTCTATTTGGTATCTGGGCAATATCCGCTGAGTCATGCTGCCTAAGCACTGATTAATAAGTTCACTTGGAGGTTTGCAGATAATGCAACTCTATCTCTTGCTTCAGATTTTTCCCTTTGCACTTTGATTTCGACAGTTGATTGAGGATGCATATGCTCGCTGATTGCGCCTATGATTTTGTATTTAAAAGTATGAATTATAGCCTTGCAGTGATTTTCATGGCATCGCCAAGACTTTACATCCGTCTCGGTCTCACTAACTTTATCAAACCGATAGATATATCCGTCATGACAAAATTTTTCTTTTCCTCTCTTACTCTTTACAAAATGAACCATGTTTTAAGTTTGAAAATTTTAAGAGAGACCGCAAGAATCGTTCAAATAAACGCTAACCTCGGAGAAGAAATGCTGAAATATAGGAACTTAAGCCTTTATGTATACACAGAATGTAGTAGATAAAGATGAGCACAATTTCCAAGTGAGCTTAAAATAGCCTTTCAAGGAATTCGCCAGAATAGTTCAAAGATAAAACTTAACCGAGACATCGAATCCATCCCTAATTTAATCCTTTAATTATTTCCTGCTAAGAGTTGCTGATTTTGCATTTCATGAGGGTGCATTCATTAAAATGTGATTTGGAGATAGTCGAAAAACAGTTAATAATCCAGCTGATATTTAACTTTATGCGGATTTAACGTTGGAATATGGCCTGAA
This sequence comes from Ceratothoa steindachneri, assembly GCA_963969495.1. Classification (NCBI taxonomy): domain Eukaryota; kingdom Metazoa; phylum Arthropoda; class Malacostraca; order Isopoda; family Cymothoidae; genus Ceratothoa; species Ceratothoa steindachneri. Next base: position 158,128,972 of record OZ018324.1, on the reverse strand, counting down.
GATTTTCTACAAATAGTCAATAATCCAGCTTCTATTAAACTTTATGCGCATTTATTTGTTGTTGGAATATGGCATGGGATTGTCTCAATATAGAATCAATAATCCAGCTTAAATTAAACTTTAGAACATTTTCCTTTTGAATATGGCTTGGGAATTGTTGGGAAATAAAATCACAATCCAGCTGATACTATACTTGATGCGAATTTCTAAATAGTTGCTATCAAATTATTCAGATAAAGAAATAGATCACCGCTTGTTATGAATATTTATATATATATATATATATATATATATATATATATATATATATATATATATATATATATATATATATATTTTTTTTTAATTTGCATAGTTTTTAATAAGGATTCCCAAGCAAGAAAGCAGCAAAAATGCTTTTAAATATGTATATTATTTTAACAAAGATAAAAATTTAATTTTGTCAAATAGTGGCATAAAGGTGAAATAATTATGCTAAATTATATATTAAACTTAAATGAGGCTCATGAAAGAGAGGTTGATTTCTCTTGTCAGGGTTTTCAAAAGGATCGCTTGATGGCCTATTGACTCTATTGATAAATGATCACCAGACCATATTTCAGGAATCCGCAAGTCCACTGAATGTTGCATCATAAATAAATTCCCCTATGTTCCATAGAATTACACTAAAGACAAAAATATTTTTGCACATGCATGCTAAAAGCTATCGTCTCAAGGTATTTATAATACGGAAATATCGGGAAATCTTTTTGAAAACAAATTCTTTTATCCTTTTATAATTTTTAAGTATTTTACATTAATGTAGCGCTGGAACATTTTCGGACTAAACCGGCTAGGCCAGGGGAAACCAAATTTTATTTTTGGCACCCGTATTAGACATATCTAAAAGCTTCTCAAGCCACATTGAACAAATTAAATTTAGTTTAACTAAACTAAGCAGTACAAATAATTAAAATTGAATTATATATATGACTGAATATAAGTTCTTTTTAGGATAGTATATCCCAATTCCCAAATGGTTATTATAAAAATAAGAAAGACAATTAAGTGAAATAATTTTGCTTCATAATTTAAACTTTTTAATTTCCTTATTCCGGCCTCATTGATACCCCTCGAGTGTACGCTGAAATGTCTTGTTGACGCTGAAACGTCCTGGCGCTGAAACTGCAAGGCGCTGAAAAGATGGCGTTGATATGGCGGCGCTGAAACGGCAAAGCGCTGAAATGGCGGCGCTGAAACGGCAAGGCGCTGAAATGGCGGCGCTGAAACGGCAAGGCGCTGAACTGGCGGCGCTGAAACGTCCCCTCCGCCTTCTATGCTATGGAGGAAAGAGATGTGCCCAAGAGAGTGTGTCAGAGATGACAGGAATCATCTGACACTGTGTGGGACAATAATTTGGAATATGATCCATCATTTCACAAATATTTGTGGATTCGAGTGGAAAGGTGTAATAATCGTTTGATATAAGATTTGTTTAATTGAAGTCTCGCATAAGAGAACGACTCGTAACATAATGGGAATTTGGTTTTTGTGTTCGGTATTTGAACATTTTAATACACTTAGAAGATCATACTTTTAAATACATTCGAACGTAGTTTAACTTTAGTGTCAAAACCGTGATTAAACTTTCACTAAAATGGAAGTGTTAAATTTTATTGATTTATAGACTGCAAGACCCCTGAAATATTGCGTCAGTGTACAGAAACGTAGTTGGTTGCCATTGCCACCCATTATTATATCGAGATTAATACCTCTCTTACAAAGTCTGTGGCATAATAATTAAACACATTATAATCAAAAATATTTTCCCTAGAAGTACATTTTAAGGCACTCCAAAGAACAGATTAAGTGACGAGTATGAGCTCAGACGAATTAAATTAAAATTTTAGGAAGGAACTTGAGAACTTAAACATAATTTGACCAAAAGAGGCTAGAAAATAGAAAAATAGAAAGAGAAACGATAGGATTCAAACCCTGCTCAGTTGAAAAGTAGATAGATAATTCGGAAAGGGCTGCAGTCGTCATTGAAAAATTCGCGCTTTCTGCAGGCTAAGGCAGAAGTGGAAAATCTGGAAGTTCTCTCTCTTTTCAAAGTCAAATGAGAAGAAAAATCTACTGTTGTAAATTCTTTCAGTACTGAGGATAAATCTCACTCCTTGAACACTGTGACCAATTGGACTCGAGTGGTTTAATTTCTTTTAGATAAGGTGTTCTATTACACCAAGAATACCGACCAGGTCCTTTCTTATTTCTTTATTATTCGGCCAAAATAAGCGAAAGAGGCTCGACTCGTGCCTTCTGCTGTTGGTGTCATGAAATCTTACACAACACTCAACTTATGTCCTTAATTTTGCTGATGGTACGGACTTTGTTCCCTTTACCATAAATGGGCTTTTGTCCTTTGCAGAAAATACCACTGCTCATCCAATACATTTTTTCGCGGTACTGGAGCTTTTCGAGCAAATCCTAAAGGTGTTTGCTCCAATCTGATTAAAGCTCAATTAGTAAAATTGTGTCATTTCCGGGCGTAAAAGTGGAACTCGAATCTACTTCTCCATTTCAAGGACCAGCGGTTCCCTAAATCGTTGGCATGGGGCCAAACCTTGCCTCCGGAGGTGTCTTTCTTATAGTGAGCAATGGTTTTAAATGAGTTAAGGTAGAAAATAAAACCATTGCTATATATAAACCTTTAACTGCCTTCTATTCTGTGGCACACACTTCGACAAAGAAGAGTTTTAAAAAGACTTATCTTGCGTCCCTCCTCCTGATCCTTTGCAGGGCAATAGTGCTGAAAACCTCGGTTTCAATGATATATATTTTACTGCTGAAACGTTCTGTTCTGTCTTGAAAGATATTTTTCACCCAACAGAAGCGCGTAAGACTGGTCCAACTTTCTGTCAGACTTCAGGAGTAAGAAAACTATAATAACCCAATAGAAAAATAATTTCTGATCAAATTCCCATATACAATATACTTTCTCCCAGTACAATGCTGATAAAGTGGTCGTTTATGACGATGGAAAGACGGGCTACAGTTGCAAAAGTGGGTGTCTTCATGATTCCACTTCGCAAGACGTGTGAAGGCATATTACCAAACTCTCGCTACTTAGGAACTCTCGAAGAGAAGTCTTGAGTGTGGCGACTGATGTTTCTATGACCAAGAGTTCTCCGCTGACATTTATGGGCAAAGATGTACTTAAGTAGTCCATTATTTGCTACAAATTCCGGAGACCTTTGCAACCATTAAAAGTCGCCCTGGATGCATAACTCCCAGCTATGTTTTTCTTTATTCTCAGGCTGCTCATGAGAGGAATGATTCTCCTAATTCTCTCCTTACAGCTCCGAAATGCTGGTCGCTAAGCATTAGAGCCAAATCCGCGTTTTCCTGAAATGTAGGAAATCTGACGACGTCCTCCTCTCGCAGCACGTCTGTACAGCTACCTATGTTTTATCACAAATGTGGAGGAACTACACGAAGAAACGTTGAAGAGTCTCCCACAAATACCTTGATTCTTGTAGCAGTGGTTATGCAGTAGTTTGACTGTAAAACCATTCTACCAAGGATTTTTCTGAGACATTTATCCAATTTTAAAAGAATTATTCTATCATATAAAATGAATGCCTTTCGTTGATTTTGGTTCTGGTTTATTTCGAGTTTTATGTCAGTCACTATCCTTTCTATAGTCATTTATACCAACCATACACCTGTAACTTTCACTTAAAAATGTACAAACCAGCATACTGTTCGATGTGTGCTTTCCTGAAAAAAAAACCTTATCACGGAAGATGTCTCCAAAGTTTGACACTACTCCACAGAAAAAAAAGCAGGATAATTTATCGCCCCTATATGAACCCCTTGTATTTTCACCTTTTAGCATATTTAATTAAAAGTTTGCTAATAACACTAAACTTTTTCTCTCAAGCGGGAAACACCTTTTTCCTTTCCTCTGTTTGTCTCGCAAGATCGAACATTCGAGAAGAGAAGAATGGAGAGGAGAGATGAATCATTGAGTGGCAAAGAGAGAAAATATTTGAAAATTTGCAGTAGCATAATTTCGAATTTTATCGAATATACAAACATTTCTGGATTTGAGTGCAAAGTGGTAATAATTGTTTCATCTGAGATTTATTAAATCCAACTGCTAAAAGCTGACTTTTTGAACACCCTATGGTGCACAGGGACAATTATATACATGTGTGTGCGTTCGTAATGATAATATGCGTTGAGCTATGTTTGCTTTTGGTGTTTGCCAAGTTGATACCGTGCATGGAGGTGCAGAGTTTTAAATGGTAATTGCATCAGTCTTGGAAAGGCGAATAAGTGTGTTTTATTTTGGGTTCTCTTTGTTACCACAAGAGTTTGTTACGAAATTTTACTTAGTAACTTATGTGGGCGTTTGTTTGTTTCGTGGTTAGAAGAGTGCGTGAGTGAATACGACTCTTGAATCAGGGTGAGCCGAAAGAGAGCGATAAAATATGCAGACACAGAGAAAGATTGTAGTGCGGAGATAGAAGACCGAAGGTAACGTGTAGTGACTACCTCCAATTGTGTAGTTTTTGAGCGACACTGCCTAGTCAGAGTGGGCACTTGACTGACTAATAATGGCTTTCTCACGTCCTAGACTCTCACCCAACTATATAATAAAAATACATGGTTAATAAAGTTATTTAACTAAATTAACATCGACAGGGACGAGACAAACAAGGGCAAGAATAGATTTTAAAAAAAGATAGTCCAAGATATATTTTTGCCTACAAACATGAACCTTTTCTGGTGAGTCAATTCCTGTAAAAATGGAAATAAAGGAAGTTTGTGGCTATGAACCACAAACTTTCTGGATGCCTTGAGTAGGTTTTTTTGACCAGCGTTTTTCCTGATTATCAGAGTATGTGTGAATGCATGTTAGTGTACTTCTTTTTGTGTGAATTCGGCAAATGTCATCCATCTCGCAAAAGGAAGCAAACTATTTTGGAAAGGAAATGGAAATTTCAGCTCCTCTCTGACAGATGAAGGCTTCGTTAATATCAGAATGAGCAAGTCTGTTTATGAACAAAAGGAAGACTCGCTGGCTTCTGGCTTCTAATAGTAATTTTTCGGATGGAATTGTGGCTAACATGGAGAGTAAAGAATTTTTTCTCCTTATTTTTACAGGGTGGTTCTTATCTAAATTTTGGGAGCGTTTTAAGTTCCTCACGAACTCATGTGAACAAGATCAAAGGTCTTTTGGAATGTGCACATTTTGATCGACGGGATGTTTTCGTGAACAGAGGAGACGAAAGTCTCCCACCCATTATGTCTTTAGAACTTTCCTAAATTTATTTGGAGGTATGTAATATATCACTATGAATATAAAAGAGCCATAAAGGGCTTGGACTCGGGATATCAAATCAGCAGCAACAGTTTGTGAACGGGAGACAAGAAGAACCCAGTGTAACTTATGGTACTATTGTTCTGAAGTAGAACCAGCAAGCAAAGACGTCTCTGCTAGGACTTGGAATAACTCTACTATCGCAATTCCCCGCACTTTTTAGGGAGAAGTCTAGGTGTGGCAGATGACTAGACCTTGTAAAGTCGGAGAAAAAAACAGAAGCGAAAGTTAGGAACATGTTTGAAATGATAGTTTTAGACACCTCAAAGCGAGAAATCCACCCGTACGAATTCGCGTGAATGGATTCTATGGCAAATAGATTTCGAGCAGGTACAGCATCTATCCATTTCGCGTATCTAGCAATGATGGATAAGAGATAACGCCATAGAATTGAAAGTAAGGATCTTAAAAGTCTATGTGAATGACAGCGAACGAGGGTCTGACATTGTTAATTGTTTGTAGGGTGTATTTGATAATTTATTCGTGTGTTTGCTGATCATATATGTAAGTATGGACAAAATACTTGATATATCTACAAATTAAAGATCAAAGAGAGTGTTTCCTACAAGAAAAGTGTCGCTCTGACATTTGATCTCGCTAATCTATATGAGAGATTGAAAACTTGTTCTGTAAACGACTAAGGAACAATAACTCGAACTCGACCTTGAGAGGAATCGACGACAATCCTTTTATCAAGATTAAGGAGAGAGAACTACAGAACTACAGAAACAAAGACCAACAAAGACCCTAAGATTCGCCTTAGGCCATCCGCTTACCTAGACGGTTTTAAATTACCACTATCTAATGTTAGTATATCATGCTTTTTTTCTTTTTTAGGATGCTCTTTCTTAACTATTTCAATTCTACGGTACACACTTATCTACATATGTACCCTTTGACATGCAGGTTCAGTTTTCTATCAAATGCACGCACACGCTTGTCCGAATGGGGGAAGGGGGTGATAGGACAGATAATAAACGTATAGCACAGGCAAAAAAGGAAGAGAGAAATCACATTCACTCCATGTCATGCAGGGGAATGGCGCTGGCATCTTTTTATAATCCATCATTTCTTTTTATTCCTTAGCTCCTTATGATACATTTCGTTTTCATCTATACTCCTCATATATTATATTTATACTATTGCAATACTCATCGAGTCGGTTTTTGAACCTATTTACTGACGTGCTTTCTACTATACGGTGGGGAAGGTTATTCAACGTTTGCAAGATCGTAAAAGGGGAGTAATTTTGAGCTATAGTAGAGTTAAAGCGCTTATTCTCTAATTTGAAATCATTTTGGCGTGTGTGGGCCGTTTCGTCCATCTCGAACAGTATTCTTTTAATTAATATAAGTAAATCCTTTTAAAATTTTGAAAAACCTTGATCTACTTTCAAGGGATGGTAGTTTCAATGAGTGGAGTCTCTCTTCGTACGGTTTGTTTCAAATTCCAGGAACTAGTTTGTTAGCCCTACGTTGCACTCTTTCTAACTGTGCTATATCTTTATAAGAGTAAGGAGACCAAAGTTGCATTGCGAATTCGAGGTGTGGGAGCACGAGTGGTTTGAATAGTGGTAAGATTATATTATTCGACTTAAAAGATAAATTCGGGCGATATAACCTAGCAATAGGTTTGTTTTCTTCCAAGCATCTGCGCATCGTTTAACTACTTTATGATCCTCTGATATTTAAATACCCATATCCTTTTCTAAGTTAACGGAGTCGAGGATTTGGTCTTTCATGTGGGATTCTACTTTAAAGTTATGACATCCTAAATTCATGGCCTTGCATTTACCTATGTTGAAGCCATTTGTAGGCCCACTCGACAATTTCATTAAGGTCTATCTGCATTTCCTCTACATCGGATCTAGAAAGGGCTCGGCTTCCTAGCTTCGTGTTATCAGCAGATTTAGAGATCCTACTAATCACTCCATTATCCAGGTCGTTAATGTAAACAATAAATAATAATGGGCCCAGGACTGACCATGAGGAACTCCGCTGGTAAATGGGGCCCACTCTGAACATACCTTATTTACAACAACCCTCTGTGTACGATTTGAGAGACAGTTTTGAATCCATTTAAGTACGTTTCCCCTCACTCCAATCGCTTTAATTTTCGTCAATAGCCTTTCGTGTGATACTGTATCAAAGGCCTTTTTAAAGTCAAGGAAAATTATATCCGCCGCTTTAGTTTCATTGTAGATGCAAATCATATTATGAACAAATTCGAGTAAATTGTTTAGGCACGAACGCCCTCGTTTGAATTCATGCTGGGTGTCGATTAAATTAATTATTCGTCTCAAGATAACTCACCAATCTATCTTTAATTGTCGATTCCATGAGCTTCTCAATTACAGAGGTTAGGCTGATAAGACAGAGATTATTAGGCTCAGACCTATCCCCTTTTTATAATATCAACGTAACATTTGAACTCTATTGGAGCTAGACCTTCCTCGATCGATCAATTGAAAATCGTGCAGAGCAGTCTTGCTAATTCATTTTTTAGTTCCTTAAGACGGGTTGGGTACACCCCATCGAGCCCGAGTGGCTTTGATTTTTTCATTTTATTAATTTATGTGATAATCTCCCCTTTATTTATACTTATGATGATAGAATATTTTGTCTTTCAAGATTTATTTCTTCGCCTAGTGTTGCTAATTTGTTAATTCTCGACCTATATATATTTTGAGTGTGCGGTAGCTTAGTTATTCGGCGGCAAGGGCTAAGTAGACAATCTTTTAGACTATCATGGAAATGGTAGTGACTGAAGCGATCAGAGCCTGTTGCAATTGCGTTCTGGGCTCAGATGCATCTTGTTCTGAGTGCTGATAGTATTTTGTGGTGAGGAAGTCAGAACCACTTTCTACCGTAACATTATAAGACTTAGCGTTTGCTTCGGTTTGCCCGGCTCTCTAGAGACTGTGAGCAGGAGTGATTCATGTAACTCTTGACAATTTTACTTCGCGTACACTTTCTATAATGAAATACTACTGCATATACCTGCTCAAATACCTTGTGGTCGATAACGAGGGTTATATTTTACCCTCGGAGTAGGAGAGTAAAGTTTCTTATACTAAAAAATGCTACTCAGAGCTCTTCAAAAAACTTTTCTCTGTAGTAGTTAACTGCTTCGAGAAAGAAAGCCAATGGGACCCATTTATTTTCATGTAGCTGTTCACGGGCAGTTTCCACTCTCTTCGCACTTGTGTTCGTAAGAACCCTAATGAGAGGGTCAGCTAAAATGGCTTTGTAAATTAACGAGGTCGTATTTAGGTTTCTCTATTACTTTATTTTGTATCGTCGTCAAACTTTGAAATTTTAGATAGTAAACTATTGTAAAGGTCAATAACAGAGATTATGAACAAGGGTGCAAGAACGGATTCTTAGGGGACATCACTAGTGACCAAGACCAAACTCGAGTTAATCTCATTAACCACCGTCTCTGTCTGTGGTTGGGTAGATTGTTTTCAATCCATTTACGTAAATTGCCCTCTAATCCATGAGTTTTTAACTGTATCAAGTGTGTTCCATATTGTGCAGTATTAAATGCTTTTTTAGAATCTATATTAACTATATAAACATCTCTATGCTAGTAGAAGCTCATGATAATCTTGTGAAAAATCTATCAAATTGATTAGACACGACCACTAAAGCCTAAAACCATGCTAGGTATCATTTATTAAGTTTGGGGACCCTAAATACTCTAAATGTTCATCATCTCAAAAAGAAAAACTTTACGAATAGGATTCACTTTGGGGGACCCTAAATACTCTAAATGTTCATCATCTCAAAAAGAAAACTTTACGAATAGGCTTCACTTTTGTTGAGAAATCTGAAGAATGGCCCACTATTAAAGAATGGGGCAAAGTGATATTCTCTGATGAAGTTCCCTTCCGCTTGTTTGGAACTTCTGGAAGATCCCTAGTTAGGAGGTTAAAAGGGAAGTCCTGTGTTGTGCCCACGGTGAAGCCTCCGGAAATTGTCTATGTATGAGGTTTCTTCTCCTATAAACGAACTGGAGCACTAACAATTTTGTCCAAGAACACTGCCATGACCAAAAAATGGTACCCAAACGTACTTCAAAAGTACCTTTTCGTAACAGTTCAGGACCAATTAAGGGATGATAACTGTATTTTTCAGCATGAAACAAAAGCAATGACAAATTTGGGGCTGAAAATAGCATTTATCTGTTGGGACCTTGACCCGGGAATTCGCTAGATTTGATTCCAATAGAGATTTTGTGGGCGATAATCAAACTTGAGGTTGATAAACAAAAGCTATCCAATTGCGAGCAGTTTCAGGTGTTTTTTTTAACAAAAATAGAAAAATATCACTGAAGATCATCATATATTTGATCTACAGCATGACAAAAACAATTGAAGCAGTCCTGAAGAAGAAGGAACATCATTGTATATAATGACTGCGCGCAACATTTGACTATCTATTAATAAAATGGGTGAAGGGCTCTAAATTTTGTTATATTTCACCTACAAATTGTGATAAAAACATACTAAACCAAAATGCAAAGTTTGATTAGTCTTATTAATTTTCTTCATCACTAACTCTATAATTCAAGAACGGGATTTTTTGAGTATTTGAATAATAATTTCATCTTAGTTTGGTTATGACTTAAGTATATTTAAAATTTTTATCAAGGTAATTTCTAAGAATTTCTTTAGGGTTTGAAAAAACAAAATAGTTTAGTTCAGAAAAAATAAATATGATTATCCGATGCTTTAGTTTGTTTTAAAAGAAAATGAATTACAATTAGTGAAGTTCAGAAAATTTATTAAAATTTAAGTAAGGCTACTTAGGGCGGAAATAGTTTAGAGTTCCTTTTTAAAATTATTATAATTGGCGAAGTTTAGAAAATTTATAAAAATTTAACCATGGCTGCTTTTTTTTAATTTAGATTTTAATCTTAGTAGCGAAACGCAAGGGGAAGTGGCGAAGCCATTGCCTGGTATATTTTAAAAATATAATGGTCTCAAAACTTTTCGCTATGTCTGTAGAGACAAAATGCACTAATAACTTATCCTTGAGGGAAAACGCTAGTGATCGAATCATAGCTTAAGTTATTCCCTCTCCAACTACTTTGCCTCCGGTCATCCAACGGGTTTTCAATTAATTGAAGTACACATCCCCTTATACCACTCTTTATCAGATCTTTTATGGGTGACAGCATCAAAAGCTTCTGAAAATCGAGATAATCAATATGAACAGTGTTTTGCTGAAGGTCAAGATCATTTCGTGTTAAATCTAACAAGTTATCCAAACACACCAAAAAACATTGGCGAGTATAGTTATTTTTTTGGACTTTAAATGTTCCACAACGGAGGTTAAAGAAATAATTAGTGGGTTCTTAATCACTAAAAGAATGGAGGAGAATTTGAGTATAATTGAACTGGGCCTAGTAAGAAAAATTGGATATGAAAGATGTTAGACATTTGAATAATGGAGACTATATGATCACAGGATTGTGCTTTGTAAGCTTAAATTGGTGGGTGCATGGATGAGAAGACGCGGGGAAGGTGGGAAGGAAGGAAGAATCAAAGAGAAAGGTGTGGAAGCATGTGGGAATGTTTAAGAGTAGAGGAGATGAAATAAATGAGCATTGAGAAAACGTACAACAAATTTTAGGATGTGGTAGTAGATAGTGCAAGAGGGCGGAGTGTACCAGAAATGGGAAGAGGAAGCAAAATGTTAAATTGACGATGTGGTGTGTAATGAAGAGCAAAGTTGAAGCGTACTTCCAAATGCTTAATAGTATAGAGAGGATGTCAGGGAGATTTGGTTAAATACATAAAAGATGAAAAGGAGAGAAAAACAAGTCATTAAACAGAGAAGGAAATGAAACTGTCGTAGGTTAGCCGAGCTTAAATATATATATATATATATATATATATATATATATATATATATATATATATATATATATATATATATATATATATTTATTTATATATATTTATTTGTTTTATTAATTTTTAATAAACCAAATAACTTTAAATTGAGGCGTAGATTCGTGCCTCGGTGATCGCTTGAGGATCGGGCTCTAAGAGTGCTAATCTTTATTTTAATTCTAGTGAATACATAAAAGGGGTTTCTTTCTTGACTTTATCAATTATTGCCACTTTAACTCGTTCGAGGATAATTAAAACGGTACTTTTAAGGAAAAAATAGACTTTAATGAACATGAACCATCTCACTTAATAACATAAAACAATTACTAATCTAATACACTTAAACAAAGAGAAAATGGGCTTACTAGGTGAGCTGTCGTGGCTCGATTCGAGATATAATTTTACGGAGGAACAATTTTAAGCTAATATCGTTGTCCTTGGCCAGACATCAAATAAACTAATTATTATGCACGGGGACATAAACAACAGGATTAATCTTTACTCACATAAGGTAATGGAGATTAAATACTCGCGCCCAGTTAGACTATCCTCGGAGATTTTTGATCGGAGTTGGGTGTTTGTTCGCTAGATGGCGCTCGACGACTTGCCTGGTGAGTTGACGGGTGACGTCACGAGGGATCTTGGGTAGAGGCGACTTAAAGCTAAAACTTAGCCCTTCCACTTTGCTTCCGGACGAGTGAAATCGTTGTCTTCTTTTTATTTTTTTCTATCTAGTTGGGGGTTTTTCCAACTCAGATAGAGTAAGATTTAGAGTCCTCAAACTGGCTAGCTTAATACTAAATCTCTTGGGGGCTCAAGCGGCGCCGAGCTTCCTTGGTACGATCTGTTTTCGTACAAGGACTGCAAAGTTCTCCTTAACTTGCAGAAAACTTTCTACCGGTGATTTTTCTGTTTCTTTCTCGAACTCGAAAAATCTCTCAACCGGTGACTTACTTGTCTCTTCCGTTTGAACGAATAAAAAGCCTAGTTTACTTGGGTCAACCTGTTATATACACCAATTACTCCAGTGGAGGTGGGTAGGGAGGTGGATGGGGGGGAGAGACACTCGGAGAGAGGGTAATACGAGATCGGCAGTTTGCACTTTTGAATGGGTTGTTTATAAGTGCACCCTCGAAGGGCCTGCCTTTTGAGCTGAGGTCAGGACTCAGTCTCGTATCATTTACCCTTTTGCCCGTTCTATGTTACCTGAGAACATCGAAGGGGCAAAGCTAAACTCAGATGTCTTTAGTTAATATTTCCTTAGACTCGATACATATATATATATATATATATATATATATATATATATATATATATATATATATATATATATAATGAAAATTAATGCAATCTAGACAAGAGATTGTACGAACACAAAAGAGATATTAGAGTGGGCAGCGAAAGCAGTGGAATATTTTGCCATGTTAGAGACAAGAATCATACGATCGATTTCAATGGAAGTAAAATGGTATTTAAATCGGCTAACTATGTTAAGAGAAGAATCGTAAAATCGAGCTTGATATCGTCAGTTCCTAATTTAAATCTATCTGAGGGTCAATTTTCTTTTAATCCTGTAATAAGAAAGCATATAAACAAAATAGTTAAATGTCAGCCCTTCAATATGTTTAGGCCTCCCCCCCCCCTCCAGATTAGCCACAAGTAGGGGATTGACGGAAAAAAAGAGGGGATCTTGTGTTATGCTTATATGCTCTTTTCTTAAATTTTCTACCCAGTGTCAGTTAAAAAAGGGTGTGAGATACACCGAAACTGTTCTGAATTAAATTGTCTTCGGAGAATGTGGTTTAATTCCTCATATATATATATATATATATATATATATATATATATATATATATATATATATATATATATATATATATATATATATATATATATATATATATATATATATATACTAAACTCTTATTATACTTCTACAGAAACATTTGGACAAAAGATGAATGAGGAGCTGAATGGAAACAGGAAGCTATTCTGGAAGGAAGTGAGAATGGCGAGGAGCCAAGAGAGTAGAGGAGCTGAGTAAATAACAAGGACAAGAATGGCAGAGTACCTTTGACCAGTGAAGATATCAAAAGTAGATGGCGAGAATACTATGAGTTGTATAATGTAGGTATGTTGTAACAACAACATATAAAACAATAAATGAGGGATTGATATGAGATGAAAAAGTTGCTGTAGATCAAATTTTCAACGAGACAGCTGAAAAAAACAAGGGCGACACTTTGAAGGGCTTTCGGCATGGACAAAATGGCCTTGTGCTTAGTAAGGCATAATGTGTGGGTGTGAGTATATGTTGGAGAGGAGGTATTTTTAGTAGCCTGGAAGAACTCCGACTCTACTTTGTGGAAAACTGGTGTATGTTGAAATTGAAGAGTGATTCCTATATGCAAGCAAATCTTAGCCTGAAGGATCTGTAGGAACACTGATGCGATGTATTGAACAAAAACACCTAGAACACTCCTGAAGATAGACAACGCTGCTTGCAGACCATTGGGGGAAATACGGTAGTCTATCATCAACGAAGTGCCGGGAAAAGATGAATCCATATTTTAGGACCCCCTTTCCCAACCCTGGGGTCGGCAAGCACTCACAAGTCTTACAACATCAAAAAATATGAATTCCCTATTATGAGATGTTTTGAGCCTATGCTATATTTCTATGTTGCCATAATTATAGAGTATACCAGGCAATGGCTTCGCTACTAAAATTAATTTTTTTAAAAAAGCAGCCATGGTTAAATTTTTATAAATTTTCTGAACTTCGCCAATTATAATAACTTTAAAAAGGAACTCTAAACTAAATTTTTTGAACTTCACCATTTGTAATTCTTTGGGTTTTAAAAAATTCACCAAACTTCGATACTTAAATTTATTTCTGAACTTCACCATTTTGTTTTTTGATATAAAAAAAATTATTAGAAATAACTTTAATAAAAAACATAAGTCATAACCAAACTAAGATGAAATTATTATTCAAATACTCAAAAAAATCCCCTTCTTAAATTATAGAGTTAGTGATGATGATTAGTGCTGATTATGCATCAAAAAGCTTTCTCGGGTATTATAATTTTAATGTAAATGTCCTAACCACCAATACTGTCTCAAGACATTTATAGGCAACTTTACTGGCTTCATAAATCTACTCATGTATATATTTAAATATAGATAATTTTAATAATGTATGTTTATTGCTGTTGTCCCTGAGCGTCATACTGCTTTGGTCCCCCCCCCCCTTCCTTTTCTTAGTCCCTTTTCCCCTGTTCCTTTCCCTGTCGTAGTTCTCTTTACTCTTCGCATTCCTTTTCCTTTGTCCCGACTCCCTTCCCATCTATCCATGCCCGCCCCCCTTTCTCCTTGCTAGTCTAAAGATACCCTCTTTGAATGGACCGTAAGGTCTCCTAGGGTACCTTCTTTCCTTGTTGTTACTCCTTGTTGTTACTCCTTTATAGCACAATTCTTCGTCTTTTTTTCTTCTTCTACTTCTCTTGCTCCCTTTATTTATCTTTATTCTTCTTCCTCCTCTTTCTTTGTTCACTTATCCTTTCCTCTTTTTGCTCCCTCCCCTCCTCCCCTTTCCCTAGGCAACTTCCCTCCTCTTTTATTTGCCCTTTTCCTCTTTCTCATCCTGGGGGATGGTACCAAATTACATCTTTTTGTTTGATTTATTATTAAGGTAGTAGAATTTTCTTTTCAGATTCTTCAGTGATGTCCAGAAAGCGGGTGTACAAAGAAGAATTTCTTGACATTGGGTTCACGTTTCTCATCAGTCATGGCATCGAAAAACCTCAATGTGTTATATGTGGTGAAGTGCTCAGCCATGAGTCATTTAAAGAAAACAAGCTCAAACGGCATTTATAGGGAAAACACCCAACGCTGGCAGGGAAGGACCACCAGTATTTCAAGAAGAAAGAAGAACAACTCAAGCGACAGTGGTTAGATACCTCTGTGAACATGGAGTGTATTCTGTTCGACAAGCAACAATTTCATCTTATCTGGTTGCAAAAAGAATTGCTAAGTACAAACAGCCACACGCAATTGGAGAAGAGTTGGTGAAGCCAGCAGTCATTGATATGGCACGTACTGTTATGGGAGATGATGCTGTGAAAAAATTGAAACTGTTTCGTTGTCAAACAACACAATTAGCCGACGGATTCAAGAGATGTCAGAAGACATCAAAGAACAGGTAGTGGCGGCTATTAAGAAAAGTGGAAAATTTGGCTTGCAGTTGGACGAGTCAACTGACATCAGTAATGACGCACAGCCCATGACGTATGTGCGGTACCAAGGCAAAAGCGACATGGAAGAGAATTTCCTGTTCTGTAGACCACTGGAGACGACGACAACAACAGGTGAAGATCTTTCCAAGCTTGTTGACAGCTTCATCAAAGAACAAGGGCTAAGTTGGGAACAATGCTTCAGTGTGTTCGCGGATGGAGCACCTGCGATGCTGAGGTCAATTCGAGGCTTCACAGCTAGGGACAAACAAGTGAGCCCTGCTGTGATAGTGACCCATTGTTTGCTCCACCGGGAAAACCTCGCTTCCAGGAAATTATCACTTGAACTTAACTTTATGATGGAAGAAGTGAATACAATAGTGAATATTTTTTAATCATCGCTCTGCATTTAAAGCTGTTCAGTTAGATGTGCTCAGTTATGGGGTCGGAATATGAACACCTACTTTACTACTCTTCTGTTAGGTGGTTATCCCGAGGAAAAGTTCTCCAGAGAGCTTTTGAATTGCGTGCAGAGGTTGAAATATTCTTGATCGAGAAGAAACATCCACTGTCATCAAGGCTTTCATACACAAGGTCGTTACTTAAATAGGCATATCTGACAGATATATATTCAGAGTTGAACTTTTTGAATATTTCCATGCAAGGAAAAGATGAAACTCATCTCTCTGAGTCAGAAAAGCTCAAAGCATTCGGGTCAAAGCTGAAGTTGTGGAAGGGAAAGATTGAGAGAGGGAAGACTGCGTCCCTTTCACTCTTGAACCTTTTTCTGGAAGACGAAAAAGACGTCTCACTTCTTGATGTGCAAAGTACCATTATTGAGCACCTTGAAAAGCTGAGTGGGGAGTTTGATAAGTATATTCCAGATGAAGAGTTGCATGGCAAATACAAATGGGTGCGCAGACCCTTCAATGTCGACGTCGAAGACCTTTCAGCGGAAGAATCTTTCATTTAAAGTCTGGAAGAGGAGCTCACCGAGGTAGAACATGATGAAACTCTCCGCTTCAACTTTCAGCAACAATCACTAGGCATGTTCTGGACTGATGTGAATAAGGAGAAACCAGTCCTTGGAAGGGAGGCTGACAAAGTGTTGTTGCCGTTCGCTACAACCTATTATTGTGAATCAGGGTTTGCATCCGTAGCTGCCATCAAAACAAAAAGCAGAAGTCAATTGCAGCCTGAACATGATTTAAGAGTAGCACTTTCTACGATTAAGCCACGAATGGACAAACTTACCAGTGAAATTCAGCCCAAAAGCTTCCATTAAAATCAGTTATCAGTTGATAAGAAACAGTTTTATCTTTAGTTTGACTTTGTGAAATGTAACACAAATTTTTCTCATGAAAATGTTCACAGTAAAGTAAATTAAATTTAATCATGTTCATTTTGTCTACTTTTTTTCGCCTTACAGCACCTCTTACAAGAAAATTATATTTGTTCTTTGCCTTTACAGCCAACGCCATACAGTCAGTAATATAGTTACATGCAAGATATACATTATATAGTTATATACATTGCAAAAAAAACAGTGGAGTGGCGGTTATGGCTGGAGAAGCATGTTTGGGGTCACCTGCTAAAAAGGTTGGAAACCAGTATTTTAGGGAAAGATTGCTTAAAAATCATATTTGCAAGATATGAACTGAATCAGACGCCTTTTCAATGATTAATCTGGAAGATGATTTATCTGGAAGATGATTTATCGGGAAGATGACTTATCTGGAAGATGATTTATCTGGAAGATGACTTATCTAGAAGATGATGAATCCGAAAGATGGTTTATCTAGAATATGATGTATATGGGAGGAGATTTATCTGGAAGATGACTTATCAGGAAGATGACTTATCTAAAAGATGATGAATCTGGAAGATATGCTTTTAAGTCATCTTCTAACACTCGACCAATTTTATCCACTTTTCGTTGACGACTTGATCGTCTAAGGTTTTCTGTTAATACTCGGTCGGAGAATTGAAATGAAGGTCAGAAAAATAGAGCAAAGGTAGAAAAAAACATAGGAACCGCGAATTCTTGGGGTTCGGATTGTATGAGACGTAGTTTGAGGGATTCTCCATGGAATTTAAAGTTGAATGACAACGAGGTCACATCACGGTGGAAATTAGTAAGGAGAGATCTGTAAAGAAGATGGTGATGGTAGACGAAGCGAAAATATGGGGGAGAAATATAGCCGCAGGTCCTATAAGAATCGGGGCCCCGGAGGATGCACAACTGTGGGCAATGGGGACGGAAGGGCGTGGCATTCGTCCAGGTTTAAGTTGTACAAGAGAAACTTCCCAGAACAAAGAAGTGAGTGTGGGGATGCAACATAAAAACCAACCTTTAGATGAGAATAAATGTCTGGTAGATGGTCCACCTCTCGCGGGGGAAAGGGGTGGTAGGGGTAATTGGGCGGTCCCATTTTTTCTTGTTTGTCTCGAAGAACGTCTTCCAAGTGGTCGATAGCAGTTTCGTCTTCGCTGACATCTGAACAGAAACAACGAAACACACGAATTAAAACTTCATTTCGACTCATTACACTCCTTACCCAACTCACCGCGAGAAACCATCTCTTCTGCCCCCCTCCATATATATATATATATATATATATATATATATATATATATATATATATATATATGCAACAAAGCCCACAGGAAAAATTTACAACTTTATTTCGAGTTCTTTATCAAGGATTCCTTGATAAAAACCTCGAAATAAAGTTCGAAAGTACTTGGAATCCGCGTATTAATTTTCTCTGTGGGCTTTGTTACATTTATTGCTTACTCACGCGAGACTTTGTGAGTTTTTCACATATATATATATATATATATATAAAGAGAGAGAGAGTGTTTTTGTTCTCACATGGGAATTAGCCATAGAACCGGTAAAACATTAAGTAACAAAGAGTTTTCTTCTATCAGAAAATATGCTATTTATTGTAAAACACACATGTCCCTAAATGATTTTTTTTGTCTTAAAATTTGTTAAATCTATTTCATCTCTCCGCATTAAGGAATCACTCTGTATTAAATACAACCACCCAAATTTAAATAAGGACCCGTCATCCTTTCCTCTGTTTATAACTTAACCAAGCTGTATTCATTCTTTGAATTCCTTCCTGTTTTCACTCGTCATTGTGATCCGACCATGTAAGGAAATGTTTCAGTGTCTATATTTTAGTTTTACCTTTTGTTTGTATCCAATTCTCTATTTTTCCATTTCAATTGTTTAATTTTGTAATATTACGTTCACTTTGTTTGTCCTTAATTGATAGTATCTCTTTACAAATATTTTGCTGTTCTTTACCTCACTATTTTGTTTGTTCATTAACGTAACGTTCATTTTATATTTTTAACGTCGTTTTTGTGATTTTCTCTGATCTGGGGTTTTTAACTTTGAACTTGTGCGGTTATTTATGTTTTTAGGCTTAGATTACTCATTTAGAATTTGTTTTTCACTCCTGAAGATGGGTTTTGTATTAACTCGAAACATGGGAATTAAAGATGCGACCCGTCTTCTTCGTTTTGTCCTTGGTACTGAATAAATATATATATATATATATATATATATATATATATATATATATATATATATATATATATATATATATATATATATATATATTACATTTTCACTCGTATATCTTAGCTACTTCTTTAGAGAGATCTCTTTACAAACTTTCTGCCTGCGAGAGATGTTCTCGTTGGTATTTCGCTTTAAATCCGAGAAAAAAGTGCACACTTTATATCAAAACCTAACCTAGATTACGATAGGATTTTTTGTTGACATTAGACTAAAGAGTGATTGTGTTTGTGAACCAAAATATATCTATTATTAAGGATCAATTAAGGCAGATATATAATAAGCTTACTCTGGACATTAAAAATTAAATTAGGGTAGCAAAGAGAAATTATGAATTTAAAGTGAATTTTTTCCGTGGAATTTTAAAGGAATTTAAAAATATGTTAAGTGAGCTCCAAACATGCTTATTTAGAAATTCGCTAAAGACTAGCATTGCACGAACAGCATAGAAGAAAGGAATTTAAGGAATTTAAAAATATGTTAAGTGAGCTCCAAACATGCTTATTTAGAAATTCGCTAAAGACTAGCATTGCACGAACAGCATAGAAGAAAGCTAATGACAAAATATATATTTAAGAAAGAGGATAAAACAGTTATGTTTAATTACCGATCAGTGTGTTTGACATCAGTGGTGGGGAAAATGATGGAATCTATAATAGCGAAATCTATTAGGTATCACTTAAATAAATATAAGTTGATTAAGGAATCTCAGCAGCACAGCTTTACTAGGGGGAAATCGTGTTTGACTAATTTACTGTCCTTTCATAGCAAGGTTTATGCTGATAAAAATAAGAATTACGATATCGTTTACTTCGATTTTAGTAAGGCTTTTGACAAGGTGCCATACTTACGACTTTTGAATATAGTAAAAGTGCATGGATTCGATGGAAGTATTTTTAAGTGGAATCAGTCGTGGCTTAGTGACAGACAGCAAAGAGTTAGTATAGACGGGATTAAATCTGAGAATCGCAATGTTATCAGTAGGGTTTCTCAGGGGTCGGTGTTAAAGCCGTTGTTATTCTTGATTTATATTAGTGATCTTGACTTAGGTATAAGTAGCGACATGAGCAAGCTTGACGATGATACTAAGTTAGGTGCGATTATAATGCCTTACTCTGATGCTGATGTATTACAACATGAATTGACTATAGTATCCCAATGGACAGAAAAATAGCAAATTAAATTTAACATAAGCAAGTGTAGTGTACTTAGTATAGGTAGATATAATCCACTAAATAAAAATAAACTTAATGGGAGAGTTTTAGAAAGGTCAGAATACGAAAGAGACTTAGGTGCCCTGGTAAGTTTTGATCTCCAGCCTAGAAAGCAGCGCATAAGTACTAGGAATAAAGTTAATAGGGTATTGCCGTTTATTAGAAAGATTTCATTCTGAAAATGCACCTAACACTACTTAGGCTAAATCTTGACTATGTGGTGCAATTTTGATATTGTTTTGCTTGAGTCTGTGCAAAGAAGAATGACTAAAACGATTCATGGGTTAAGAAGTTTACCTTATGGTGAAAGGCTTAGGAGACTAAATCTTCATACATTAGAAAGGAGAGTCCAAGGGGACTCGTTGAAGTCTTCAAGTGAGCAAAATGTTATAATAGGGGAGATATAGGTAGGATTCTGATTTTTAGCGAACAGGATAGATCGCTTAGCAATGGGTTGCAGCTGGACTGTGTGATGGGAACAGGAGCTGCCTCATATATGTAGGTTATTAATTAGCCTTTTGCAGATTCCTTTTTTTCTTATGTTTTTATTATATCGTGGAAACTTTCAATGGCAAAAATAGGGCAGAAGATGTTCAGTGGCGAAAGATTTCTGAAGGGGATGTTCAAATGGCCATTCTGTGTTGGTGGGTAGGGTTCAAGTGATCCCAGGATTATCTGTCGAATTTCTACGTTTCCCATGAGGTTGGGTGACGCCCTGTATAAACAGGACATGTCCTGTATTTTATGTTTTTTCCTGTCTCTTCATTTCAGAAATTTTCCATTAAAATGAGAAAATTCGGCGACTGTCGGCATTTTATACTGCTAAAATTTGATTTTAAAACAATTCCCCCAAATCTTAAATTTTATAGAAAATCAATAATTGGGATTAAAAATCGGCAATCTATAGAAAAATCTGTTAATCTAGTAACACTGATTGGTAACCCTCCCCTCAGACTCTATGTTCTCATTTTGTTTTTCACCAGATTTGCTTTAGTTTACCTTGATTTTGGTTGTTTTCTTATTTATATCAAATTTGCTCTCTTTGGGGGGGACGGGATTGGTTTTAATCCTTGCTAAGGAAACGAAAACACGAGCCCGCAAAAAATAATTTAAAAAATAAATGACTTTCTGTATGGCGCTCTCCGTGGCCACGAACCTTCACAGAGCGCCCGTCTATCCACTATGGGAAAGCGAGAGAGAAGAGGCATGTCTTCTAGGCACGCTTGAAGGCGCCGAAGAAGTTGGGTGAGCGTATGGTAGCAATTATACACTACCCGAAAAATTTCGGCTAGTAAAGTGGTAATTGTGTTGATGTGACTTTCGCGATTATCCATTTTTATATATCCATAAATTTTAAACCACAAAGTGAAGGTGTAAATTATGTGATGAATTTTCTCAGCAATGGACATATTTGATTAAACGGGCTGAAAATCATTGTGAAGCCTTTTTTGTACACTACGGTGGGATTGTTCATTTTGTATTGAAATTGGCGGCAATTCTGATATCAAGCAACATATACAATAGCTAAACATGAGTGCTATTTAAGTTCCACTTCAATATCTACCAAAATAAGTGAAAGAAAAACATTATATTTATTCAACTGTTTTAAAGAATATTCAATGGAGAAAAGAAAGAAAGAAATATATGACTAGCGTAGAAGCTCTTTTATGATGTAAATGGAACTTAGATTACAACTCCAAAGAGTTTTATGGGCAAATTTTACAAAAATAAGGATTTATTAAAGGAAACATCATTCTCAGGAAAATAGAGTTAAAAGGAGGTAAATAATTTGATCAGTATATATTTTGGGGGATATTTTTCGGTTTATGCCCGCCCTCGATTTTTTTAATAGTAATTTATATATATATATATATATATCATTTGCGGGGGGATTTTAAATAGAGCTATAACAAAGCGCCCACGAAATTCGAGGGCGGGCATAAACCCCAAAATAACCTATTTTTTAAATACCTATGTCCCCTGAATCTGTTTCGTTAATCAAGTATAGATCTATATCAAGTCTATCTAATGTATCTATTTCTACAAATTCCAAACTAAAATTTTGGTGTTCGGTCCTGTATTTCTATAAATTTGTTCCTGGAAGATTGTATGTAATTCACCGTTGCCTCTTAAGTATTTAAGACTAATCTCTGGGCCCAAAAGGTTTCTTAAACGTTACCATTACAATGTACACTGAAAACTAAGAAACTCCACTTCCTCATCACACATGGGTCACTCTGTCAAAGTTTCGATGCGGTCGCTATTCACAACGAAACACAACCACCCTATTAGCTTCACCAAGATCAGTGCCACCAGGAACAAGAAACAGTTCAACACATATGCACAACATCCCCCAAACCCGGCCCCCCTTGACAAAGGAAGTTTGGATTTCTGGGAGAAACCCTTCATAGGGGTTCAGTTGATCGAAGTTTCAGCCTCGAGGTAGAACTCTAAGTTACAGGTAACATCTTGTTCAGGAATTTTGCTGTAAGAATCCTTTCAATTCTTGATCTCTTTGCTTTTTTTTGTTTATTTTCCCTATTATTCTTCCTCATGTGTCTGTATTCTCCCTGGTCCTTCACAACCCTGGATTGTCTCGACTATATGCCAGAGAGGACCTTTCACCCTGTGTCCATTCATTCTCTCCAGTTGCTTTATTGCGGCCTCCTTTTACGTTTCTTCCCCCTTTCTTTCTCTATAATTCTAAAGACGAATTAGGAAAGGTATTAAATGTAACCGATGTGTCTAGGGAAGAATGAGGGTGAAGGATAGATGAAAAAAGAGAGACAAAGGGATCAATTGACTTTTAGGGTCACAGAAAGATGATCGCCTCCCGAAATCACTCCTGAAGGAGGGCTACCCTATCTTTACTGACCCGAAGATGATCAAACCCACTTACCTCCACGTGAATATAAACGACCCCCACCAAGAAAGGGAGGGGGGAAAATGATACACAACCTAACCCTTGGTTTCTTGTTCTTTAACTAAGAAGTGAGTGCATCTGTTAAAACGGGCAGCGCAGTGTTTACATACACAATATGGATCAATGCTGAAGGGAGGGGGGCGGGGCTTTAGGGCAAGGCTTTATCTTGATAACGAAATTCTAACCTCATAAACCCACAATTACCTATCTTGTGCTCAAGATTTATCCAACTTTTATCGTTTTAACCACTTAAAAGATTCCCCAGTATATACTCGGGATTCGAATTCCCAACTCTAGAGAGCTTACCCGAAAATATATACGGGGCATCAAATTAATATTGTATTTTAGAAATCTCCCCGAGATATTACGTTTATTTACGCTTATCATTGTCATGTCGCTAATGAGCTAGAGAAAAAAAATAAGTTATCTTTTGTCAACCTTTTAGATAATAAAATCTCACCTGAAGATAAAGCGGCCGCCAAAATACTTTGGGTCACTTAGCAATTACTAGTTAATATAACTGTGTATGTATTTATAGGGGAAAAAGCAGTGTGGATAGACAGAAAGAAATAAAAGTGTTGAAAAGAGAAGGTAGTGTAAGAGATTTGCAAAGCGATGCAAAGCGCCTGGTGATTAGGCCTATCGTTTTCATTATATTTTTGTTTTTGTGTATTTTGGGTGGTTGTTTTTTATATTTATTTTTATGGCGTTCAAGCCATTTGTCTTAAAAAAACCCTTTAATGTTCTTTGTACATGAAATGATTATTTGCTGTTGTTTTTAGGATTTAATTAATCATTATTTATTTTATACTTAGTATATTTTTCTTTTTCGTTTATTTTGTGATGTGTGTATTTTATTTTTAGACGATCCGACTTTTATGGGCATTTTGATAGCGATAGGCTCTGAAGAGCTGTGTGCGGAGGCCCTTAAGAATAGTCATCATAGATATAAGAAAGAACATGAGAAAACTTGGCAACTTTATTTTATTATTGTTATTTTACGTTTTAAATAGTTGCGAATAATCTGTGTAAGTGTTCAGAGTGGAAAGAAAGCGCTTTCTCCAACAGAACATTCTCCCTTTCCTGTCGTGTGACTTACCCGAATGTTTGTAGTTCCGACTTTCCGGTGGACATTTTTATATCATAGGTTTGTATACCTTCTTTTAGGTATTGCGGTAGATATGACCTTGTTGATGCCAATATAGGATTTTAAACTAAACAAAAAACAATGAAAATTAAAGGCACCTCTAAAATAAGCTAGCCTAAAATAAACAAATTAATTAACCTAACAAACGGAAAAATAGGAGGGCCATAAATTTAAGTTGACAAATGTGTCTCCTAAAAGTAAGGGAGAAAAAAGCCAATAAAGGTTAAAGTGATCCGAGAAAAAGGTTGAGGAAGACAAATTGATACCTCATCAACCCTAACCATTACGAACATGATGGCGGTCACTACGAACGAGTTCGTACACAAAGCTGCTCAAAAGTATATGAACTTCTTATGGGTCTTACGTTTTCCTTCCCTAGGCGGCATCGCATTCGTAATCTTACCTTTGACTCCACCGTGAATGCTGGCAATTAATGTTCGTTCTTTTGAGTTATTTTTTTAACGAACTTAATTACAAGGACATACGCCGTTCCAGCTGCGCCTATTTACAGTTGACGGAGATTCTTCTCTCTAAATTGTTTCTATCTTGGGAAATATTCCCTCGTTGCATTATACTATTTTCCTATCCTTTGTCAACAAGGTCGCAGCCTAACGCCCTCTTTTGCTTTTAAGTGGGACTATACAGGCGGAATAATGAGAGAACGCAAAGAGATGAAGTTAGATAAAGGGGTATTAAAAATAATAGATACACATACACACACGCACGCGCACGCAAGCGTGCCCCTTAAATTTTGGGCTGGGCATATTCGATTCTTCATGCAAGGCGTTCGTACAAAAGACGTGGGGTCCTTAAAATACGAACATAGCCCCTC